>JAADVZ010000643.1:0-18381 GCA_023335925.1 Pythium phragmitis | reverse complement strand
CCCCCCCCCCCCCCCCCCCCCCCCCCCCCCCCCCCCCCCCCCCCCCCCCCCCCCGGCGCAGGACACTGTCAACCCACGAAGGTGTGATAGTGTGATGTTTTGGCTGTTGCGTAGCTTCCCCCCCCCTCCTGACAGGGCGTTGGCATCCGGTGCGCTAGTAACTCTTGACGTCGACGCGCGAACGTCTAACCGGTATGAGCTGCATAGGCCTCAGCTGAGCATATGCTAGATGCTGTCTAATGGTCGTGTGCCGACCATGTAGACCTGCCTATCGCACCCTGACCCAGGTACTGGGCAGGTTCAGATCAGATTATTTTTACAACATAGACGACGTCAACTCACATACAAGTTACATGTTGTAAAACTGATGATTCTGAACCTGCCGATTGTCACTCGTTGCCGTGGTTCGGAAATTTCACCACGTGTAGTGTCGGGTGACGTGCCAAATGCCACGCGTCTGCCAGGCAAAAGACTGTTCGCAAGTACTGTGGGCTTCCGTTTCACTAGAATGGCGTTCAGTCCTGACAGCCACGGACCGTCGTATATCGCGGCCCACGTTTGGATCTGCGGCACTGCTCGACGGCTACACTACGGCGGCAGATCCGCAGATCCGTCGGGCTACACGATGACACGGGGTCCCTTGTGTGATGTGGTGTTGACACTTGACGGTCCCTCTGCCAGTCGTTTCGAGTGCGTCAGTGGATCTTGTCAACAAGCGTACGAACGTGTGGACGAAGTGCATTAACTTACTCTGTTGTCCTCACGAAGAGTGTCCATTCGTCGCGCACAAGCTGACGTTGTTCGCTTCAAGATACGAAAGATACAGACGAACCGCAATAACTTTCTGAGTCGGTAAGCTACTGTGCAGTTCGGTCCTGTATCAGGTTCGGACATTCCGAGTCAGCAAGTTTTGACCGTAAACGAAACTGGAGTTTTAGCGTCAAGTCCACCCCAAGCGCTCCCATACATACGGTGGTAGGTCGCCCAAATCGTGGACGTTGGCTTCCCGGTCCACAAGAGAGCTTTTGCCACGAAAGCAGAGCCTGCAAAGTCTTCTCGCTGCCACGAGAGCAGACACTTCCGTAGAATGGAGGGACACAGAGTCCCTCGCGCCTGGAAGTTGGTTCCAACGTACTCATAATAGCGGGGCCGACTATCGTGGTTTGTGCAAGTCGCCCGCTCGTCTCTGGATCTCTTTTCCGTCCGCTCCACTGCGTCTGGGAAATTTTCCCTATTCAAAAAGTGGCGTGTGCAACTTACCAAATATACTGATTTAGGTACGCAAAAAGCGCAGCCATGCGGTCCAGTAACGGTCGAACTGACTGGGTGTTTGTATAGCCCCCTCTGTTGTTGGAAACCAGCTGGCAATCCAGAAAAGCTAGCCATCTTGAGTTCAGTTCGCATGGGACAGCGCCGTAATAGAGCGTGTGGGGAGAAGCATGTCATCATCCGTTGGTCCATGACATGCACTTGGGATTCCGCCCCAGTCCAACGCAAGGAAAAAAAAATACGAGCAAGCATCTCCGACCAGTATGGGCATCCTGCTCTGGGTCAAGGAGCAGTTCGCCAAGCTGCGCAGCAAGCATGACGACGAGTACGAGGACGCCAAGCAACGCCAGCTGCAGGCCGTCGACGGCGGCAATGCGGCGCAGCGACCGCGCGGCTGCTCGGTGATTTTTGCGCGCGCGCGCAAGCACCACGAGGACCGCCGCAGCCGCCGCCGCAAGAAGACGCGCTCGCGCTCGGCGCCCGCGCGCGTGAGCGACTGCCGCAGCGAGGATGGCAGCAACCGCGCGGCCAAGGCGTGCGTCGTGTGCCAGACGGTTTTCCAGGCGACCACGAGCAAGTACCTCGACTACTGCTCCACCGAGTGCAAGACCAAGGCGTCGGCCGAGAAAGGCACTGCTGCGGACGCGCAGGGCCGCGCGAGCGAGTGGATTTGAATAAGACGCGAGAGGGGAGAGACGAACGAGGCAAGGGCAACGCGAGTACGGGATCCGATGAGCAGGGTTCCGAAGACGACGAGTTGTACGAGCAAGCCGAGCCGAACGAATGCCGCGCAGAACGAATGGGCGGCCGCGAAATTGAGTGTAGCAATGAAGAAAATCGGGACGAGAAGAAGATCATCGCGAATGGAAGCGAAGGGACACGGGCGGTTGCAGCTTTAGGGGTTAATGAAGGAGCCAACTTAGAATATTTATGAAAGGAGAAGTTGTACGATTTCATACTATTAGTAGCAAATGCCGCGTGGCTGAGTTGTTGTGTACATGGAGCGTGTATCATCCTTTCCTTCCCCTCCGTCGCGTGAAGCACCTCGCGCACACGCGGCTTGCGCTCTTCCCTGTCGGCGGCTGACGCTCTCTACAACAGGTGACGCCACCTCGTGCCGCGTGCGTGCTGAACCGATCAACCACTATTTGTGTGAGACATAAGATATCCTGCGAGGAGCTCAGTTTACCCAAACGCTTTAGGTTCAACTCAGACCACCACCAATCTGAATTTTTCTGCCGCTTCAAGAACACCCACTCCGAGGAATATTCTTGAAAACCGGAATGGGAAAGATGATGACTGAACGCACGACGCTTTTCGACCGACGGGTCGTGTGTCATCGTCAATGGACTTGAGGCAAATGTTCAGTGCCCCTAGTGGGTACAGTAGTTATTCTACACTTGATGCTTCAATGTTGGGGAGACGAGCTCAACTATTCTGGACCTCGTCATCGAAAGAGTCGAACTGCGCCTGCTCAACCATCATACTCGGCCGTGAGAGACTGATCTCTTCCAGTCTTTGGTGGTCCGCGTACCTTTTGCTTGGCCTGTTCTCTTTTGCTGGCCTGTTCTCGGAAGCGTGCAAGATCTTGGTGGATCCTTGGCGACAGTGGCGTCGCCGGCCCGGTGCCACCGAGCCACGGGTGGCGCAGCACTTCCTCCATGGAGTACCGCTCGTCAGGATCCAGCACGAGCAAGTGGCGGATCAGTTCGCGTGCACTTATTGAGATTGTGGCCCATGCCTCGTCTTCAAAATCGTACTGGCACTTTTTAATGCGCGCAATCATCTCGCTGTCCGAATGGGTACCGTGCGGATCGAATGGGTGAAAGCCACACAGCCTATAAGATGCACAGGAGCAGTTTAGGTTACCACGCGTGCAGCATATCACGAAGCAAAGCGGCGTACAGAATGTAGAGGATGATACCCAGACTCCACGAGTCGACTTTCAGGTCATAGCCAAATGCCGCATCCGAGCCGCTGATCATCTCGGGCGCCGAGTATCCCCAGGTCCCACACTTTGTCTTCAGACTCGTACCCGTAAAGATCTTTGCGAGACCAAAGTCGGCGACCTTGGTAACTGCATCCGCATCGTTCCTGGTCGAGAGCAGGATGTTTTCCGGCTTAAGATCGCGATGCACAATGCCCTGTCTAGCATCAGCAAGTAGCCAAAGTCAGTCACACGCAACTATAAAGCACCTCAAAGAGAATTCGTACTCGTGAAGGTACTGGACAGCGGTGGCCATGTCGCGTAAGTGGCGTGCGCAGTCTGCCTCCGAGTATGGCCCCTTGTCGGCGAGCCGCTCAAAGAGCTCCCCGCCCGTGCAGAGCTCCAGCACCAAGTGGACTTCGCGTGCGGTCTCAAAGACGTCGATGAGCTCCACAATATTTGGGTGCTTTTTCACGCGCTGAAGCACGGCAATCTCGGCTCGGAGTCGCTTCTCATCCGTCAAGAACCGCTTGATCTTCTTGATCGCGACGACGCGGCCCGTGCGTCGGCACCGGCCGCGACACACCACGGCGTAGTGGCCCCTGCCATCCATTCCACGGTCACAGTCAGACCGAGATCCATGCAGCATACAACGTGGTGAAAAGAGAGAACCGCACCGTCCGAGGGTCTGCGTTGACACCTCGTAAAATTGCTCGACGCGGCGCTGGCTTGCAGGTGTGGGTGCAGACGTCACGGACTCTGTTGCCGTCGTAGCTGCTCGTGGAGTCGACACCGCGCTAGTCGTCGTCAACTCCGTCGTCCCATCGTGCGTTTTGGCGGTCGTGTTGCCGTTCATTTTAGTGATGTTGCGTGGAGACAACACGGCCCAGACGTGCGACAGAATGCCCAGTGCGCCACTGTTGCCGTCGGTCGTGGTGTCGCGAGATATGGCTGCCGCTGGCGCCGCGACGCCGCGATCGAGAGCTGACGTCTTGGCGGGCATGGATGGAGCGCGCAAGTCCCCAGTCGTATAGCTGCGCGCTCTCGAATCGCCGTCGCCGCGCGATCTCCGTGGGTCAAAGGCCGAAATGTCGTCCAGCGTCTGCGACGGTTGATTCCCCATCGCTCGTTTACAGTGGTGTGTCGGTTCTGTTGTCTGTTTTATTTCAGCAAAATGCAAAAATCTAATTAGGACTGTACTAAAAATACCTCTTTCAGAGATTTTATCTACTTTGAGTATCTGTTATTTACCATAATGTTACTTTTACATTCTAAACAGAGTTTATCTAGTATATCTGATTCCAACGTCAAAACGAAGCTCTCTACTCAGATCTGGATCTGCCTGTGAGCTTCCATCAAAAGATCAGTTCGTCCCCCCGAGTGAGAACGCGGCCGCCATGGGCGAGTACCTGTACGATGACGAACCGTACAAGCCGCCGGTGGCCGAACATGCGCCGCGCACTCTGCTAGACTTTGTGGAGATGCTGGCGCCCATCGCCAAGTACTATGCCGTGCTGCTCTTCTTTTGGTACCTCGCCAAGCGGTTCAACGCCGCCGTTGAGCGCGAGGCCGACGCCCAGGAGAGGGAACGCGTACGTGGCGGTTCTCGATGAACAATTGCTACGTAGCCTGACGCAGGCATTTGGGTATTTTGTGGGCCAATGTAGCAACGTCCGACGCTTTCGAGTGAGCTGGTCGATGCTGACAGCAGTGATGAAGAAGACGCGAAATCGGAAGAGGACGAAATTTACGAAGAGCTTGTCACGAACGGTACGTGCTGTTCATTTGTCGGTGGCTTTTTGTTGTTGTAGGAAATCGAATGATACGTGACGACGTATGTAGGTTCTCGTCTCGAGAGTGTGCCCGGTGGCGACGGAGAGTCGGCAGTGCGTGCGCGCAAGTCCAAGAAGGAGGACAAGCCCACCAAGCCCAGTAGCAAATCCCACCCGTTGTTTGAAGGGCTCAAGAAAGTCGAAGAAGAGCTCCGACAGCAACGCGAGCAGGAAAAGGACGAGGCCAACGTGAGCTGGAACGATCTCCACATGAACATGCTCAAGCGGTACAAGCAAAAGTACCCCGAGCACGGTCCACGCATGCCCGACAGCGACGAGTACGACGACGAGTTCAAGGAACTGCTCAAGAAACACAACGTGGACGTCGAGGAGCTCAAGAAGCAGCAATAAAGAAAAGAAAAAGAAAGTGCATTTGGATTGAGTTGGCGTCAGACTGAAAATGGTTAGAACTTGACGAGCTTGACCTTCTTCTTGGGTGGCTGCTTGGTCTTCTTGTGGCTACGCTTCGAGTCTTCCGCGTCGTCACCGGCACGATCATCCTTGTCATCATCACCCAGATCATACGAGTCGAGCGCGTCGCCACCGTCGTCGCCTCGACCGGCTTCCGCGTCTTCTTCGTCGTCAAATGTCTTCTTCTTGTTTTGCTTGGCACCGCCATCGATGCTGATCTTGCCCGCCGGGCAATCGCGTGCCAAGTGCTCGATGCTCTTGCAGACCTTGCAGCTACCGCCCTTGGGGTAGATGCCCGTCGTGGACTGCGGACACTGCGAGCTCAAGTGGCCCGTCTGGTTGCACACAAAGCACGTCGCGTACGACGCGCCACCATTCACACGCGGCGCACGGCAGTCACGGAGCGCGTGGTCCTCGGAGCCGCAGTTGAAGCAGACCATGCGCTGCTGAGAGGCATAGTGCGAGCCGGACGCGAGCAGCGGATTTGTGCTGCCGGCGCCGTTGGTCGGACAGTTGTGGGATGTGTGGCCGCGGCGACGGCACCGGAAACAGGTCTTGGAAAGGTCGCCGACGTCGCGGTTCGGGCAGTCCTGCTTGCGGTGGTCGTTTTGGCCACAGAGCCAGCAGCCCTGCTCAGAGCCGCCGCCCTGCTGCTTGAGCCGCTCAGCCTCGCGCTTCTCGCGGATCTTGGCCTGGATCTGCTGCTTCTTCTCTTCGCGCTCGCGTTTCTTGATGACCTTAAACTCGCGGCCCTTGGCCTTCTTGGCCTTACGCAGCTCGCGGCGCTTGGCCAGGATCGTGTCGCGGCTGGCAGTCTCGGAGGCGGTCATGGAGGCCAGCGTCCGTTCAAAGTGCACGAAATGCTGAGAGACAAGCTGATGCCTGACTTGCCAAACCTTTTATAAGCTATACGGCAGCATAAAATGATGATAATTTGTGGAATTATTCTCTCTACTTATTATAGATTAGCCTCTGTGAATTGATATTGAGTGGAGAACCCATGTCTCGCGTTTCGAGTCTGGTTGATTGGCTCCCACGGATGGCACAATCTCTTGCTTAAGCCTCGATTGAATGACATTGATGATTTACATTCCGGTAGCATCGCTACTGATAATACTATACTGCGAAAGTGAAGCTCGGGATGAGAATGGGTATCCGACCCTCGCGTTTGTGACATGCACTGCTCACTGGTGGGGGGATCGCCAACATTGGAAATATCCAACCTGTCCGCACCGACCGCAAAAAGAATCAGCACAATGGCCAAGGCTGTCTGCACGCTCTACGGCGACGACGCCAATGTCTACGGCACGCTCGTGATCACGCAGGTGCGCACCAGCGTTTCCTCGTTGCGCACACGTCGATGCCATCGCGGTCGCATCTCTACAGCCTCCGTTAACGTTCTTATTTTCTGTAGGCCCACGAGGAAGCCAAGAGCGTCATCACGGGCGAGCTCAAGGGCCTCGCGCCGGGCAAGCACGCGATCCACGTGAACGTGTTTGGTGACGTGTCGCAGCCCGCCGGCGGCGCGCTCGGCGGAGTGTTCAACCCGTTCGGCAAGAACCACGGCGCACCCGAGGACGAGGAGCGCCGCGTCGGCTCGCTGGGCAACGTCGAGGTTAGCGAAGACGGCACGGCCAAGGTCCACATTGAGGACAAGCTCGTGAAGCTCATTGGTCCGCACTCGATCATCGGCCGCTCGCTTGTGGTCCACGAAGGCGAGGACGATATGGGCAAGGGTGGTCAGGAACTGTCCCTCCAGAACGGCAACGCCGGCGCCATCAAGGCCTACGGCGTCGTCGGCATCTCCAGTTAGAGGGTTTACCCTAATGCAGTAGACGGATGCTCCAAGGGGAGAAAGCAGAGGAGATCACCAGCACACACGCGAGTGAAGGGGAGAGAAATGTGAGTGACGTCAACTACCACTTGTTCGTACGATGGCGCGTTGGCATGGCGGGGCAAAAGGGATATGCTTGTATCTATGTACAGGTCTCTCCTCTTAGGCTACTCGACTACTACTCTCGCTCGCCAAGGTGTTCTTGGGTCACGGTCTCGTCCGTGTTCTCGGCAATGACCTTGAGGCACATGATGTCGTCGTTCACGTCGCACACTGTGACGAGCCTGTCGACGATAAAGTCCATGGCCGTCACGTACACGAAGGAATCCGGAAGCGACGAGACACCAAACAGCGCCGAGTAGATCGCGCCAATCGAGACCAGCACTCCGGAAGGGATGGGTGCCGTGCCGGCGCACTGCAGCACCGACAAGACAAACACTCCAATGAGCCGCAGCACGGTGAGCTGCGCGCCGTTGCCCGAGCTCTCGGCCATGAAGACGACGGCGATCGGAATGTACCAGCCGACGGCACTCAGGTTGGAGCAGACGCCAATGGAGATGACAAAGTTCGCAAGCGACTGCGAGCACACGCGGGCCTTCTTGACGCAGGTCAGAGTGATGGGCGCCGTCGCCAGGGACGACGAGCAGGCAAACGCAAACATGTAGGCGCGCAGCATCTTGCGCATGTGGTAGTACGGATTGCACCGCGTGAGCAAGAACACGATGAGCGGAAACACGAGGAGCATTTGGACCGTCGCAGCGACGAACCCGGCGAGCACGTACGCGTAGACACGCGAGAATTGGCGCAGTGCGCTTTCGTTCATGGCAAACGACCCGGCGATGATCGAGACGACGGCACACGGCGAGAGCCAGATGATCCACTCGAGCGCAAGGAAAAACGTGTTGCGCAGCTGCAGCAGCGTGAGGTAGAGGTAGTTGACGCGGCGCGTCTTTTGGAAGTAATTGCGGCCGGCGATGGCGCCCAGCACCATGGCAAACGTGATGGTCGAGAGCACGTCGCCCTTGGCCAGCGTTTGCGTAATGTTGTCGCTCACGACCGGCAGGATGATCGCGATGAGCTGTTCGGTCAGTCCGAGCTGGGCGACACCCAACTTGGACGTCGTCCTCAATGCGTGGCTGAGGTCCGTTACCAGGAAAGCTGCACCGGCTGGTAGTGCCATTGAGCTCGAGTTGACGCGTGGGGAGCTACAGAAGACGCTGCCGTTGGCCGCCTGCGTGAGCAGCATGTCGTTGGCACACGTGAAGCCAACACTGGGGACGAGGCCCGCGTTGGTCGCGCGTCCGAGCCGGAAAAGCGGTCGAAACAACAGCGCGACGGTCATGCCGATGACCGCGGACGAGACCCACAAGAGCGCAAACATTCGAAAGGTCTGAAAGCCGACGATCGAAACTTTGCCCACGAACACAATGTCGCCGATCGCGACGGCCACGGCGCAAAAGACGTACGGCACGACGAGGCACTTGAGCGCACGCAGAAAGAGTTCCCCGGGCAGACTCACCCAGGTCGCGACCGTGCGGGACACGTGGAGCTGGCCGAGCAGCAGCCCAAGGAGCACGCCCAGTGCGACACCGACCATGATCCACGTGACTGAGATCTTGAGGCCGCTGCTCGTGCCGGCGTAGCGGTTCGCGCTGCACTGGTCATCCGAGGCCGAAGACGAATATGACGCGGCATCGTCTCGTAAGATCGGGTAGCTATGGTCATGGACGATTGGGCCACGGCTGGAGCTGTCTTCTTCTCCTCTTCTTCCGGCGAGGAGGTCGGACTGAGCACTCGTGCTGGCCGTGGCTCCCAGCGACGGCTTGCGCGGGCTCGATGCGTGGGTCATGTAGTGGGTGCGAGGGAACCCCTGGTGCGCAGCGATGTCGGAGGAGATGGACGAGGGGCCTTGTCCGTTAATCGTCGCGTAGGACGGCACAGACGACCGGCGGTGAGACGAGTGAGAGGAGACGGACGCCGCGTCCATTCGCGAGGGGCGAGACCGGCTGGGAGGCCGAGGATGCCCGTACAGCGACGCCTTCTCGTCCTCTGTAAGTAGCACAAGTCCACTCATGCCGTCGCTCGGGGGTGCTTGAGCGTGGAACAAAGTGTTGGTGGTCGCAGGAGACACTTGCGCGCGTTTGGGGTCCCCCGCAAAAATGGTTCTGAGCCCGAGACCGTTCTGACGCCCCCTGGCTTCTTGTTCACGCCAGTTTCTGTGAGGCACAGGTACCTCTGCTGGGCCAGGGTTCCACCGGCGTGGACTCGGGGTTTCTTGGTTCTGGGTTTTGTATAGATGAGTTGTGCGCACAGGAGTAGTACTCTCATCCAGGATGATACATTAGCCAGCGGTCCCAGTGTGATTGACAAACAAACTGCACGGCTTTGAGCCCAACAGCCTCGCCTTTGCCCCGCTTTTATGGCTGGGAAGATGAACTATCCTGGTGAGATGAGTCCCCCGGAACACCAAAGTACAGTGCGGACAAAGTATGTAGTTACGCGGTTTAGTCATTCTAAATATGAGTGGAGGGTTCGACTCCTACATTTGCATGTTGGATATGTTTGTGAATCATCTACGTGAGCATAATCTCTGTCTTTAGCTGGATAAAATGCCTCGCACCATGAACGATGGGCTGTTCCCCTGATTTGGGTCAGCGCCCGTGGCAACTTCGAATGACTGATCGAATCTCCACAATACTACGTAGTACAATAACGTAAAGATTTGTTGAGAGAAATCACTGGGAAGTGGCCAGACTTCAGACTGGACTGCTCCAGCTGATCACTTACAGCAAGAAGACGAGGTGATGCCCATCGCGAAGCCTTTGCCCGACTGTCCAAAGGGTGTTACACTCGGCGTGTTTGCTGGACATCTCAGCCTGCAGAGAATGGAAATGCCGCACTGACTCGTCTGCGGCTTCTACCTCTGTATACTGCCACCACGGGTCGGTGATCTTGCACAAATGCAGAATTTCAACTGTGACTCGTCACAATCGGTGGTGGCACTAAACACGAGTAACCTAAAGTTGATTCCGGCTGTTTTCGGTGGGAATTTCGAAACGTCTGCCACTCGGTTCTCTGACTGCTGTCTTCATGCACTTCGACCTGGTCAAAGGCTATCCGGATAAGGCACCATGGTTCGGATCCTGTGATGACTACGTATATATTTATACACTGTGCTGATAAGCATGAGCATCTTGTGCCGGCTGCCAAGCGCTGTCGTTTAATAGTAAGGAGACTGTGCATAGCTTATTACTAATACTCGATAGCGGTGACGATCGTGCCGATTAAAACCCTGAGCATTGTCGAGACTATCCCATGGAGAACACTGTTCATCTCAGAAGGGAATGAATCCTGAGCTAGTCCCCATTGCAATGGGTTGAACTGTTCAAATCTACTTGGCCGCGCTCAAGGTCACTTCCCAAAGTGAAGCAAGAGCTGCTTCGCGAGCCAGTCTGCGTACGGCGCATTGGATGAGTACGTGTGCTCTGAGCCTGCCGGTGCCACGGCGTAGACGCCAGTTTGGACGCCGAGGGTTTCCGCATACTTGAGACTCTGCTGGCGGTACAGCTCGCGATCGTTCGCTGCTTTCACACACCACAGTGTCGCCGCGTTCTTGCAGCAATCGCTGTCTGGAGAAGCAGAGCAATCGAGGGGCGGGACGGTCGAGTCGGCAGGGAACACGCCGATCGACACGTTGAGCTGGCGACCGTACGTGATGACGCCGTCCTTGGCTTGCGTGCCGTTCAGCGAGTGGAACAAGAACCCTTCGCCGCCGGCCCCTACGTCAGCCTGGACGTCCCATAGTTGAGAGAACATGAAGCGCTGCTGTGCGTACAGTGCAGTGCTCGCGGCGCCACCGTCGTGCGGTACGAACGTCGGGTCGGTTTTGCCGACAATACCGCGCGTCAAGCCCGTGGGGCCCACGAGAAACGCAAACAGCTTGAGCACATTCACGAGCGCGACGTTTGGCGTACCGAACGCATCGACACCAGGACGTACAATGTCGGGGTATCCGTCCACGAACACGATCGCGTCGACTTCCGTGTGCGCCATAGCAAAGTTGAGGCACTTGTTGGCGCCGTCACTGTGGCCAACACAGACGTAGGGCCCCGTTTCGCCTGCTTGCGCAAGGAGCTTCCCCAGGAGAGACGCGTCACTCTCGAACTTGAGGCGATTGCTTCGCGTGACGTAGCTAGGCGTCCACCCGTAGCCGAGACGATCGTACACACAAGCGCGATGCCCTGCGTCCGCGACCCGATCGGCAATGTACTTGAGCGAGAGACTGTTGGCACCTCCGCCGTGCTCAAACACCCACGTCCTGTTGGCATTCTCGGGCCCGCAGCAGGCCATATGCATCCGCAGTTGGAAACCTTGGTCAGACGTGATGGTGTGAATGGATCCGATCGGTTTGTAGTGGCGGTAGTCGGCCGCCGACGCCAGCGTTTGGACCACGATGCCGATGAGGCACGCCCCGAAGAACAGAAGCACGAGCATTGCGACCGCGGAGACGAGGCCTCCGCAAAGGGAGCAATTGGCGCGGGAGCAGCATCGTGCCTTTGCCCCCGCGAGCATTCGTCTCGACTGAACTGCAACCATCACGCCGGGGACCGTCCAGAACAGGATCGCAAGGCCGGCCGCGAGTGCATCATTGGGAAGCACTGCAAACCCAATCATCACGAGAATGCCGGCGACGACAAATAGCCCTCCGACGATGACCCAGAACCCGACGCCAATGCGAGAGTAGTTGCTGGAGAAGAGAAGCACCCAAAGCAAATGCGTGGTGAGACCGACAAAACTCGCGAGACCGATCCAGGAGGCATTCAACGGTGTCGTGGACTCGTACACAGCGCCCGAGTTCGAAATGCCCTGGACCAAGAGCACTATAAACGCCACGAATGCAGCGCCGGCGACGACAGCCATGGCAGCACAGTAGAGCTTGGTCTTGAGATCCATCGCAGCGCTTGGGTGGCCACGTGGCAAAAGGCTGAATGGAGAGAGGGATAGGAACAACACCGAGTCCGTCGCTTCCCACTTCACCCCTCGGTCTATTTACACTTGGTTCCTTCAAAATGGCCTAGTGCACGGGAAAACACGGTCGACTTCAGTCTCGTAATAGTTGGCTCTGCGTTTTCCAAAGTCCAGAATTGGTCACTCGCACTTGTGGACGCTCTCTTTTCATCCTGCCTCATCCCATGACGACTGGCACACCCCACTTCTCACCTCTTGTATAAATCTGACCGGTCAGGAAGAAGCATCGCAGTCTCAGTCGTGGAAACACGTACAATTCAAACGGTGGGGCGTAGTGTTTCTTAGAGTAAAGTACCCCTGAGCCATCTTCAGACCATCTTGGGGCATCGTGGGTCAGTCGACTAAACAGCACCGAGGCTTTTCATCTCCTCCATGAACGCATCAAACTCGCTCGATACAGAGCTCGTGGCGTCGGCAGGTCTATAAACCTCAGCAGCAGCAACGGGAAGGGGAGCGGGTGGGAGCGAGGGTCCTGGCGGAGGAGCAAGTGGTCGGGGTACTGCCGTGGCAACGGTCTTTGTCTTGGCGGTTCGCTGGACTCGCAGGGTCGTGGGCACGAGCGACCGCAGTCGCTGCTGCTGCTCCGCTCTCTCAAGGTCATCCTCTTCTTCCGTGTCCCCTATGCGCTCTTGCCTGGAGTCTGTATGGTCATGGTAGTAGCCACTACCAGCAGTCCCTTCGAGCTCTGCCTCCTCGTTTTCTGGAGGAGGATACACGCCGATCACGCCGCTGTCCTCCATACAGGGATCAGTAGCCGATGCAGCAAGGACTGGAGAAGGTGCTCCTGCGTGAAGCGGCGCTGGAGGGGGTGGAGGCGGAGGTACGACAGCGTTCGGAGCAGGAGGTGGTGGAGGTGGTCGGTGGCTCACAGCCCCACTATCATACGGTAGCGGTGGACGCGAAGGAACTTGGATCGTGCCTGGTGGCGGTGGGCCCGGTGGAAGCGGAGGGCGCTTGCCTGGTCGCTGGGGCTTTGCCGGACCACTCTGCCGACCCGCCGTCGCGTGAGATGGAGCTGCTGGTCGTGATCCCCCGCCGCTTGGGCGATGAGACTTGTGATGCTGGTGCCCTTGTTGGCTACTCTGTGATGCTGCAGACTTTGACGCTGCTGCAGGCTTCGGTGGAGGTACGCGGTACATCTGCGGGCGTCCTGGCGGTGGCGCACCGAATGGGTTGAGCACTGGGTGGTAGTAAATCGAATTCTATCCGAGGGAAAATAACACCAGCAGAGAGAAAGCATACGTCAGCACTACGCACGCCCCACTCGACTGCGACCATCCATGCACAGCAAGCTTTGCAGTCTCCTCACCTCAGGATTCTGGTATCGCTCGCGGTTGGCAGCGTTGATATCGTCCAGGGTCTGGAGGGTCATGGTGGACAGGCGGCCGTCAGTATCTCGCATTCCCTAATGGCGGCTGAATGTACTCACAGCCGAGGACTTTGTCGCCTCCTCTTTCGCTTCCTGCTCGTCCTCTATCTGGTACTCCAACAGCATGAGCACGCGTCAGCAACGTTCATCATCCCATCAGAACCAGACGCCTCCGACGCCTTACGGCTTTTTGTTTCTTGAGCACGGCCTGCAACGTGTCCTCCAGCTGATACACAAACATGTCAGTACTACAACGATGCCGACCGCATTCCTTACGGGCGACGCACCTCCTGCTTGCGCTTGCGCGTGGGACCGTCCGCCGGGTTCTGCTGCACTTGTCGCTCGAGCTTCTTCAGCTACACAAACACACACCATACCTTCCTCGCATTAGAACCCGCCCTGCACACGCCTGCGCTAGTTAGATCCAGTATTAGCGCACGCACTCGGTCGCGGATCTCGTCGACATTGAGCTCATGGAGTTTGGCCTGCTTCTCTTTCTGGCGTTGGGACTGGTTCTTCTTGAGCTCCTGGACACGTGTACACGAAGCACGCGTCAGCCACGAGCCTCTGCAAGCAAGATATACCTACTACTTCAAGCGCACCTTCTTCTTCTGCTCGCGGCGGAACGCCTCCATGGGGTTCTGCGACCGCGCCATCGTCGCGTCCTCTTCCTACGGCGTCGGGTTGCTTTGGTGATGGAGACTCCACAGTAGAGAGTATCTAACGGAGTGTGCATTTAAATAGAAACGTTTCTATACCTTTCTAAATATTCCTGTGACTTGTGGGGCGATTCTCATCATCGCCACTGTGGTTGGTCTTCTTCTTGCTGGCGCTGTTTCTCCGAGAGCTTGGCGCGCATCGCGTCACGGTGTCGCAGGATCGCGAGTCGCCGCATCTGCTGCTGGCTCATGAATCGCGGATCGGTCTCAAAGTCGTACACGCGCGGCGGTGTCGTCTCGAGCCGCTCGCGCAGCACCGCGTTTTCGGCGACCAACTCGGCGTGCGCATCGCGCCAACTGGTTGAGCACCGAGAGTCTGTGGACGAGACTGAGGATGACGGACTGCAGCTGCTGCGAACCTTGTTAGCCTTGGCATACGGCAAGCAGCTCGGCGGTCGTGGGCTTGTGACGGGCGGTGGGCTCATTGAGAATCGTCGCGGATGCACATGTGGTGCACGCAGTCGCGACGAGTACTGGATGCGAATGGTGTCTACGTGGTCTTCATTTTTGTGGTTCATCCGCAACGCCGAACCGTAGGGTGCACCGCCGGCGTGGCTTGCCCTTGGCAATCGCTGACGGTTGGTCGAGATGCAGCCTTTGAAGAAGCGCTGCAATACGCGCGAGGCCCGATCAGCGTCGAGACATTCGTTGGACTTGTTAGTGGCAGACAGTTGGCCACGTCCACTGCCACAAAGCTCAGCAATCCGCGCCACGTCCCTGGGATCGCTCACGACCACACTGTCTTGACTGTCGTTCGCATTGCTCGCCACTGACTCTCTATCCGGTTCGCCTGGGGGTCCGCTGATGACGCTGTCGTGCTGCTGCTCCTCTGTCTTGGTACCTTGCTCGTCTGACTCTTCTTCCTCTTCTCCGTCAAAGGCTACGTCGCGTCCACCGCAGCACACGAGGCGCTCGACCAGCGCGTCAGTCCACGTGGTCACGCGCGACTTGATGGTGGCGGTGGTACGGCAACGTAAGGCGAGCGCCTGCATCTTGATGGCGAGGCGAGTTGTCCAGGCGTTCATGGTCGTGGGGTTTGAGTGGTGGTTGCCTGTATGAATGGGAGGAGAATCGTAAAATGGCGTGTGGCAGTCACTTTCCGCGGTGGTGAGGCGATCGATGGTAACGAGCGGACTGGTGGACGCCGCGTCCCCCATAGTCCACTATGTGAATTCCCCAGGCGGACGCAAATCTTAGTCGCAGGACGTTCCATACATGGTGTTTGTATAACGTGGCCCACGTCCCTGATTGTCCACTATGGCAATTTTCAGCATGGTGTTGAAGTAGTCAGCACGCGATTGATTGGCTAATGCGTTTGAAAATGAAAGAAATATATCTTGTTGCCAGTGTGAGAAGAATTAAAAAACGCATATTGGACTTCAAATTTTAGATTGTGCATCCACTGTGCCATTATATTAGTACACTGTTGGGCAGAGTGGGAAACTAAAATGTTGGCTTCGCGCAAATTTCGAGAAAACGGAACGTTCCATGCAGTCACTCCATACAGTCACACAGTTCACGGGCACCCTTAGTAGGGTTCGCTTTTCACGCGATTGCTGCCGTCCATCAGTACATTCTCGAGCATGGATTGCGCCCAGCCAATCTCGTCGCGGATCTGCCTCATTATGATCTCGGTCACCTTCTGCATGCGGCTCCGTGAGTTCTCGTGCTCGTGCAGATTCGTCTTCACGACGATCCGCTCGCGTCGCACGTGCTGCAAGACTGTGAGCGGCCCCGATATCTCTGTGTGGCCGAGCTCCTTGGCGTCCACGAGCCGCACCCACGAGTCTTCAAACGTGGTCACACCGTTCAGTTCGCCGGCAAAGCCCTGTGGCTCGGCCTGTACGTGGGAGACAATCACCGTCTGCGTTGCCGTCGGATGCAGCCGCTTGATGATGCATTTGCCACGATACATGCCACGCAGTCCATCGTCAAGTGTCAAGGACGCCGAAAACAGCGAGATAATCAAGTCCTCGGCCACTGTGGTCTCCTGCCAGAAAGAAAGAAAGGAGAAACGCTGTCAGATTCGCGATTTTTCCCAGCACCACACAAACACACGGTACCTGCGTAAACAAGTCGCCATTCTCGTCTTCGAGTTGATTTTCGAGAAACATGGACCACATGGCGTTTTCCACGCGCGCCACGGGGTATGGAAGTAGAGAACTGGACAACAACTCAATCACGGTCCCGTCGTCCGAGTCGTCAACCACGCACATGTCGAGAAACTGCAGCGAGCCACGCGCGTCACCACCGCCAAACTCGTCCCGGCGAGCGAATTCGCTTTGCCATGTTTCACTGAGCATATCCACGCGCGCGATCTGCTCGTCCTCGGTCATGTGCTGACTCACGTCAATGGCGAGCCGTGTTGGCGCCGTCAGCGTGGCTGGGCCAGCCGCGCGGCTGCGCTCCTCAGCGAGTTTGATGACGCGGATGAGATCCTGCGCCACGCGCAGTTGCGCGTTGAGTGTAGTCTTGAGTTTGGCGTTAAGCAACTCCGACTTTTTCCGCGCTTGGAACTGGCGCGTCGCCATGTTTTCCCACACGGGGGCGATGGTCGCGAGCTGCGTGCGCTTTTCGTCCTTGAAATGCGGCCGCAGTTGTGCCTCTCGCCGTTCGTGGAGATCGCGCAGCTGGCTTTGCATGTCGGCGACTTTTTTGCGGAGGAAATTGAGCTCCTGTTTGCGCCGCTCGCGGCTCACATTGATGGTGCGCCTCGCGGGTGCAGCACAACTGGCGCTGGTTGTGTCGGCCGAGTCCGAGGACGGCGACGGCGACGGCGGTGACGAAGAGGCAGAGACCGCGCCCGCTGTGTGCGACGCATCTCCGTCCCAGGCCGCGAGCAGCCCCAGCGTCGCGCCCAGCAGCTCCGGATCGTCGTCCCACCACTCGCTCATGTTTCCTTCTTTTTCTTGTCGGATGTGACGAATTTTCGCAAATTGCCAACTGAGACTATTCGTTCATCCACAATTGAGACCGGTTCGTAACTTTCCGGTAAAGTACGTGTAACGGTGTCCGTACAGTACTGAACACTATACCTACACTTGACTGGTGGACTTCCTGGCTATGTGCAAGTGGCCCGCAGTTGCGTGAGACGTGAGACACGAGCAAAGCGACTTGATTGACGTGAGACGGATGGGAGCACGGGGTCGCCAAGAAGTCTCCCTGTCAGGGTTTTTCCTTGATGGATGAATTTACAGCCCTCGTCGAGTCGTACCCTGCCACGATGGCTGTATGGTATCCACTGGATCGTTTTCTCATATGGCGCAAAGCAATGGCACCGTCCTGGTCTCTCCATCGCAAATTTTCCACAGACATCACACACCCAGTGCTAACCTTCTTCTTTAGCTCGTGGCAGAAATGTCTCAATCACGGAGCTGGGCGTCAGTGGTGACGCTCTATTTACTCTTAGTTTGGGCACCTTTCGATGGACGGAGCATCAGACCCACCGTCACAGAAAAAAGTTGAAGACTCAACTCCACATGATACCTGACGCTGTAATTATTCAACATTGCACTGCGTAAAAATGTCAAAAACAGCAATGCGAAAGTGGCTACATTGGATATGCGACTTGTGAAATGACCTGCTCAATTCGTATCCTTTGTGCTTTGTCCCGTTCTCTTTCTGCTGCTACTTCTTCTCGAAAAAGTTTGGCGCCCATGGTATCCACAGTGCGTTGCCCCGTGTGTTAGTTGCGTCGTGGACTAGACGTCCGGATGAACATCAAACACCCCAACTACTGCTTGGCGAATGGCGCTCCATGATCTAGCGTGTCAATTCGCGGGTAGATACTGTGATTCTTAGACGACAGAGTCTTTATCTCCATGTCCTCCAATTGTCAGTCTGTGGGTCTGTCGTGGGGGCTCTCGACGTCCCATCAACCGCCACAGCACACAAGGCACTCGATGAGCCCACGTCCGCCTATGGCTAGGCGTGTACGGCCATTGGGCTGGCTGGAGTCGAGAAACGAAAGAAATTGGGGGGGGGGGGGGGGG
>JAADVZ010000642.1:0-18447 GCA_023335925.1 Pythium phragmitis | reverse complement strand
TTGGCAGTATAGTATTTGCCCAGTCAATTTGGGCCGCCGGCGTTCTCTCGACTCTCCCGCCTCGAGTTTTTGTCGAAATGGCGCGCTTCAAATGGAGTTCGCTTTGTTTTTAAATCTTCTTTCTATTGGCGGAATTGAATCCAGATAAAGCGTTTAATTGGATGAAATAGGTCTATTTTCCGGGTGGCAGTATAATATGTGCCCGCACTGTACCTTACTGGCAAATCCTGCACCAAAGCGAAATTGTGGATGATGCTGCGTTTGGCGAAGGCGACGCGCGTTGTTGGTGCGCACGCGCTGCGCGTCCAGAGCGCGCGCGGATTCGCGGGCTCGGCCAGCAGTCGTGTGAAGATCATTGGATCGCACGACGCGTATAAAACTATCACTGCGGTGCGAGCTCTGGATCCACGGCGTTGACAAAAGATCCGCCGTCTTCTAACCTTCAAGCCTTATGTGTGCTGTCATTGCAGGCGGGCTCAGGCAAGAAGGCCATCGTGTACTTCACGGCAAAGTGGTGCCCTCCGTGCAAGATGATCTCGCCAATTTACGACGAGCTCAGGTATGTTGTTGGAGCGGATGCACGGCAAAAGACAGGGTTGTCTCATATCACGCCGTCCGCTGTTCATAGCTCCCAGTTTCAGGGCATTGAGTTCGCCAAGATCGACGTCGATGAACAGGCGGAAACGACCTCGCGCGCGGGTGTGCGGGTACGTAGTTTCTGGGTATGAACAGCAGAGTTCCCGATAAACTCATCTGGTTATGTCCCCCAAAACAGTCGATGCCAACCTTCTTCTTCTTTGAAGACGGCCAGCTGAAGCGTGAACTCTCGGTGCGTACATATGCGTGAGTTTTGCTATGATGTATGTGTGCAAGACTGATGATAGTCGTGTGCGCACCACAGTTCTCGGGTGCAGATGAATCGCTCCTGCGTGGAAACATCAACAAGTTGAGCGAGCTCTAAAGGCACGAAGCGTTTTGTTGCCTGCGTTGGCCAGACGCCAAGAGGCGTGGAACAAATAGGAACACGCGTAACTACAGTAGACGGACGTCTGAGAATTGTGGGATTATTTCGAGACTTGGTTGTGGGCAGCAGCAGCCAACAACTCCTCTTTGATTGCACGAGCTGCTGCCGACTTATCCTTGGCATCGGCAATCGCAGCGATCATCGAGACGCCGCTCGCGCCTCCTTCAGCGATACACTTCCGAATATGTCCGTTCTCGACAGAAAGTCCTCCAATCGCATACACAGGGACGCCGAACGCCCGTGCCGCGGTCGAGCAATCTTGCAGACCAGCTATCCCAATCGTGTGGCCATCGTTGGCCTCGGGCTTCGTGCTCGAAGTGAACACGGGGCCAGCACCCAAATATGCAGCGCCACTCGCACACGCAGCTCGCGCTTGGGTACCATCTCGGACGGTCACTCCAATGATGAAATCGTCGAGGTCACGTGACTCGCAAGCTTTGGCACGCACGTCGTCCATGGCCGAGTCGCTTTGGCCAATGTGCACGCCATCCGCATCAAGCTGCAAAGCGAGCGCCACGGAATCGTTCACGATGAATGGCACATCATACTTCTTTGTGAGCACTCGAATCTCTTCGGCGATTGGCAGCAGAAACGCATCTGCGTGCTGTTGTTCCCACTGCTTGCGGAGCTCGGGCAGCTCAGCGAGATCAGCCTTGGACGGTTTCTGGCGCCACTGGATCAAATCGGCCCCACCGCGGATTGCATCGTGCACGATCGTCACCAGCTCCTTTGGAGAGATCTTGGAGCCCACCGAAGGCGTGATGAAGTACAGCGTGCGCTGCCGCAGGCGTGACGCCATTCTCCCCACGCAATCAAAATTTTGGTCATCAATTCCTCAACTCAGCAACAGTACCGGTACTTCATCAAAACCGGTATTGTATGATGGCGCAAAACGAGACAGACCAGATCACACGTCACATCCTCGGAAAAAGATCTTCAAGTTTCCCGCGGAGTCGTATTTACGCCTCGAACACGTCAGTTTCATTGGTGTCGAGGGCTTTTTACATCTTTTTACGCTTCGGATTGGTCCGCCTCCTCTCTTTTTTTGCCCTGGTGCAACTTCGAGATGAGGAATCCAACTTGGGATTTCAGATTGGACGCCAACAATCCTTTTGCTTGCAGTGGCGGTCGCAAAGTGCGTGGGCTGTTGGGCGTTGGCTGTTGGCTCCGCGTTTGTTGGATTCATTGGCCGTTGGTGCGTTTGCGTTGATATCACCCATCCAACAGAATCTTCTCCCACTCGCATATTTCCTTCGTCTCGGGCATCGCGCCTCCGTCTCACCTTCTCCTCTCCTCGCCATCTCTTCGTCGCCCATGGCAGAGCGTCGCGTCCAGTACGGCGCCATCCCGTCGGGCGAGACCTCGGTCGCCGTCTCGGAGGAGCGGCAGATCAGTCCGCTCCTGCTGCGCGTGGACAACGCCACGGACCAGATCAAGCCGTGGGAGTTTCCGGGCTGGGGCACCACGACCAAGATCCAGCCGGACGCCCGCGAGATCGATGAGATTGACACGCACCTCTCGATGGAGCACCCCAAGCTCTCGGAGTGGCTGGCCACGGCCATCTGCGGCAACGACATTCTCTCGAGCTGTCTCTACGTCTCTGGCCTTGTCGCCTCCAAGGCCGGCAAGCTCGCGCCCGTGGCGCTCGCGATCGTCGCCGGCGTGCTCTACCTCTACCGGTTCATCTATGGCGAGGTCGTGAACGCGATCCCGCTCAACGGCGGCTCGTACAACGTGCTGCTCAACACGACGACCAAGCGCGTGGCGTCCGTCGCGGCGTCACTCGCGATTCTCTCGTACATTGCGACCGGTGTCGTCTCGGGCACGTCGGCCTGCAACTACTTGGCGTCCCAAGTGCCGGCGCTGCCCATCGTGCCGGCCACGATCGTGCTGCTCTCGTTCTTTGCGCTGCTCAGCCTCGTGGGCATCACCGAGAGTGCCGTGTTTGCGCTCGGCATTTTCATCATCCACACGCTCACGCTGTGTGTGCTCTGCGTGGCGTCGGCTGTCTTCATTTTCCGCAACGACTTTGAGATCCTCAAGGCCAACTTCGGCACGGGCTTTCCCGACATTAACCTCGCGGGTGACACCGTGTCGGGCAACCTCTTCACGGCCGTGTTCTTCGGCACGTCGACGGCCATGCTGGGCATCTCGGGCTTTGAGTCGTCGTCCCAGTTTGTCGAAGAGCAGGCCGAGGGCGTCTTCCCCAAGACGCTTCGCAACATGTGGTGGAGCGTCTTCATCTTTAACCCGCTCATCTCGCTGCTCTCGCTCGGCGTGCTTCCTCTTCAGGGTCCGGACAGCATCATTGTCCACAAGGACACGGTGCTCGCGCAAATGGGACTGGTCGTCGCTGGCCCCAAGATGCAGACGCTCGTCGCGCTGGATGCGTTCATTGTGCTGTCCGGCGCTGTGCTCACGGCGTACGTTGGAGTCGTCGGCCTCATGCGTCGTCTCGCGAGTGACCGCGTGCTCCCGGGGTTCCTGCTCCACGTCAACAAGCTGCGCCACACGAACCACTTCATCATCATTGGCTACTTCCTGATCGCGTCCAGTCTCGTGCTCATCCTCCACGGCGACACCGAGACGCTCTCGGGCGTGTACACGTACGCGTTCCTCGGTCTCATGACGCTGTTCGGCACGGGCTGCATGCTGCTCAAGTTCAAGCGTGCCGACCTGCCGCGGTCGGTCGTGGCGCCATGGTGGAGCTGCATCCTGGGCGTCGGCATGGTCTTGACCACGTTTGTCGGCAACCTCTTGGGCGATCCGACCGTGCTCACGTACTTTTCCATCTACTTTTTGGTTGTGCTCGCGATTGTCATGATCATGTTTGAACGCACGTTCATTCTGCGGCTCTCCATGTACAGCGCGCAGCGCCTCTGCCCGTCGCGCAGCCGCCCCAAGCAGGACTTTGGCGTGATCGACAACTACGAAGAGACCGAGACGCTCCGCACTGGCGCGCGTGGCGGCAAGACAATTGCGCGCATCATCCGCGAGATCAACGAGCAGGCCGTGTTCTTCTTTTGCAAGACGGCCAACCTCTCGACGCTCAACAAGGCGATCCTCTATGTGCGCACGAACGAGCAGACCCACACGATGTACATTGTGCACTGCCACGAGAAGGGCACGCCTGTGCCCGAGGGCTTTGAAGAGACCGTGGCGCTGTTCGACCACATTTACCTCAAGATCAAGATCAACTTTCTGAGTGTCGAAGGGCAGTTTGGACCCGCCATGGTCGAGTGGCTCGCGCGCCAGTACCAGCAGCCCAAGAACATGATGTTCATCAAGCAGCCCAACCACGACTTTGTGCACACGGTCGCGTCCCTCGGCGGCGTGCGCCTCATCACTGCCTAAGCACGCCAACGCAGTAGTGGGAGGAAGGATGCTTTGCCATTACGTAAAGGGCTTCTGGCCGCCATCGACAAGCAGGAGAGCGGCACGATCAGTTTTCTATTTCTTTTCGTTCGTAATTGCCAGTCCGCAGCCTGTGACGCATGGGTTCCGATTTGAAGGAAACACTGACGAGTGTCACCATGGGCTTGGCTGGGTAGTAATTCAACCCAACTTTTGATAGAACACAAACAAGGAGGGGTGTTCGCGGATGTGTGTTTTCCCAGAACTTCTGCGACGAAGGATGATGCTCAAAATGGGTGGTGAGATTAAATATGATATGGAAGGCTGTCTCGCTCGCCTTCTTCTTTCTAGTGTACGAACGGGATGGATGGAAAGGGTGGTGGAGATGCTTGCTTCCGCAACTCAGCATAAAAAAATACAGGAAATCAGTCTTCTTCTTCGGTGATGGTGGCGAGCACCGCGACCTTCTTCTGGCGCGCGGGCGGGTGCGAGTTGAACCGAGCCTCCTGCTCCTCGAGTTTCTTGACACGCTTGGCCGCGGACGACAGGTGGACACGTCGCGAGCGGCTGCGGTGGTGCTCCGAACGGCGTCCTGTCGAGCTGGCAAAGCTGAGCAGATCGTTGCGAGAGCCCGGGTCCGAGTGGCGACCGGCGACGGACGTCTGGTACTTGGCGGTCTCCCAGTCCGACAGGCGGCCTGGGCGGTTGGCCGCCGCAACGTCGTCGTGGAATGAGGTGCGCGACGACCTTGACGAGCGACCATAGTCCAGGATATTGGGCAGCGAGGCTTTCCTGCTGCTGAGCACGCGGCCATCGTACGCCGTGTCGAGGTCCGTGCTTGAACTGTCACGGGAAGCCGTGGCCGCATGAGGAGCGCCATCGGCGACCATGGTTGACTCCATGGCGGCGAAGAAGGACTCGGCCGGGAGGCTGCCGTCGTGGGCTTGGTTGTCGACCAAGAGGCTGTTCATGGCCTGGAACAATGAGCCGTTTTCCACCGAATTGCTTCTCGTGTCTCGACAGGACGACGAGCGCGTTGCGACACCCCGCGTGGGCGTCGCCGCAAACATCGAGTTGTGGTTGTGGCCGGACGCGCTGGGCGCGCTGCTGGTCGAGTGGAGAAAGAGCTTGTTGCGGCAGTCGTCTTCGCTGTCGCTCATGTTGACGTTCAGGTACGTGTACCGCATATCGTTGACGTCCAGGAACTGGTCCATGAGCTGCCGCGTCTTGCACGTCATGCTCTCGCGGCACGTGCGCGCGTGCTTGGCGACGGCTTCGAGAAACGCGTTGAGTCCAACGCGGCGCGACTCGAGTACTTTCTCCTTGGTGTTCCAGAACAGGCGGCGGTGGGGAAACTGCATAAAGCACGTGCGCTTGGACATGATGGAGCAGTGCGCGCACATGTCGCCTTGCTTGACGGCCTCCTCGAGTCGCAGGCGGAAGAGACGGAACTCCGAGTAGCGGCGGTACACGGTCCACGTGAAGCCCGAATTACGCTCGTCCGAGACGCGCACCACGTACTGCGTGTGCGTGTGCGCGTTCGACGCCGACGGCTTGGTGACATGGGCGATGCTCGTGTGGAGCACACTCTGCGGCGGCTGCGGGAGCGCGAGGACCATGGTAATGTCCTCAGCGGCGGCGGGATACAGGGAGGAGGCGGACGTCAATACACGTACACGCCACCACGGGAATATAGGTGCGGCGTCAGGAGGGTCGGAATTGTGGAATGAATATAATTGGACCGAGCGTCCCACGGCGTCACCTTTGGGCGTGCGTGGAGCCGCGCTTCTGTGGGAATGCGCCAGGCTTTGTCCGCCGGATCTGGGAACCAAAAAGAGGGAAAGGGGGACGGAAGGCCGCGCTTTATTAGGGTTCGCAGAGGGTTAGGGCTTACTAACAGACGATTCAGCCAGGGCTCAATTACTTGTGCTGCTATTATACCCTTTCTAAACGGATACTGGATTCCACGGTGTCTAAGACTAGAATTAAACTACGTAATATGGTACCCTGTATCTACCGATTGAACCCAAGATAACATGTTTTGTTTCTTTGAGTGATGGTGATAGATAGAATGTGGGTCATTTCAATGAACGGACACCGGGTCAGGAGTTGCGGTTTTCGTCCTGCACACAGCTTGAGTTTTGTATGGTGTTACAAATCAAATTGACATCCAGCCTGGATGTTGTATACAAAACTCTGCTGGATGATCCAGCAAAGCTGCGTCATTGATCCAAGTTTTGAGCTGGAAGTTCAAGTGCTTTCCCTAACCCGTTTGGAATACTTGAGCTTTAACCCTGGACTTCGGTTCCAATGTTGCGGAATCGGCATACGCCCTTTCGCGCAGGACTTGTCGACTTGTTCCGATATGGGAGCTGCAGTACATACATGAAGTGACTTCCCGGATCATGGACACTCCGTCGTGGTCCACGATATTGGTGCACCTTAAATCGGTGATCCAAGACGAAGGAAACATGGCGCATCGCTGCATTGATGGTTCATAGCCTGATATTCGTCGCAGCCTCCGAACAATATTCTCTTCTACTGCAAAAGCTGATACTGATACCTGATCTATTCTCCGCACCCACCCCTGTGACATAATGTACTACATTTCGTTAAGCTGGTTTCCCAGCTGGAGCCAAGAGTCTTGGTAACAGTCTGTGGATGCCCGCTTCCGGCAGTGAACAGAACGCTTGCCGATATGGGATCTCGCAAACAGATTGATTGGCTTGCACTAGTAAATTTTGAGTTGTTCTCCTAACGTCAGTACATTCATCTCTCCACCTCTGGAAGTTGATTGGAAGCGATTTCTGGGTCCACAGTGTGGACCCACTTCAAAAGCATGGGTGTCGGGTTTGGACTCCACACCCAACACCTATGCTTTTGAAGTGAAGTCAATGAGAAGACAAGAAAAACAAGAAAACCAATGAGAAGACAAGAAAAACAAGAAAACCGAATCCATCGAATTCCTTTTCGTCAGGTTGATATTTGTTGGCTGGCCACATCCAGGCTGGATTCCAGCCAACACGTACTACAGTACATATCTAATATGTGCAGTGGACCGCGCTGGGCTGCTGGACTTTCGTCTTGAGCACCGGACTGTGGCCCATCTGTCTTGAAGTTCTCACTGGAGAGTCTCCAGTGGGGACCCTCCAAGTTGGAGTCCAAATCAGCAGGCTCTGAGGCTGAGATGGAAGGCTGCGAGCGCTGGAGGAAGTGACTGCCAACCCATGGTGACTGTTTCTTATTGAATCAAGTGTTGGCAGCGCCAACACTTCGCACCCAGAAGTAACATTCAGGCTGAAGTCCGGTGTTCTACTGGTTTACTAGTATGTAGGCAATTTTTAAAAAAATCGTTAAATTATCAGCTAAACCCGTTGATTTAAGTTTACCTAACCCCAGTAGGGGTGAGATTTGTTGTGAACTCACTCTTGTTTTATTGCTACACCAGAAACGCCTAAATTGGTCTCTTATTGGGTTGTTAACCCTGAACGTATTTAAAAATACGATTTATATCATAAAACAACGCATTTGACCCATCATCAGTTTACATTGGTAAGCAAAATAGCCCGCCCGTTAGAGTGCAGTGCACTGTACAGTACGGTACTGTATAACTAAGGTGCAAGTGAGTGTAAACAGCTCTATACCGGTAGAACATCCAGCTGGTAGGATTAAGCCCATCATCATCAGTCCAACTTCCAGTCTGAGGTGCAGACTCGGAGCTGGTCCGCTCTCTGGAAGATATCTGGGCTCTTAATCCATTTCCCCAGGATCCCCTCGCTATATTGGCGGTGTCAAGTATCCTTGACGACAAGAATATTGAGCGAACCCGATGTCTGTTTCGCCCATATGTAACAAAGAGCAAGTATCCATGACTTATATGCGGTACCACCACGGTGCTTGAGGTAGCTGTTTTCTCTGTAGAAACGAATGTTCAACGTAACGTACCCTATTGGCTACGATGCAGTTCTCACAACCTCAGCAATGCAGGCTGTCGGTCTGTGTACAGTATTGCTGAGGGACGGCCATTCGCTCCCCGTCCGCCCGCGCCCGTCCCGTTCAAACAGGATGTTGAGTGGGTGGGTGATGATGCGAGGCAACCACCACCCCCACAGATTTCACCCACAGAGACTGGGTTCTCATTCTCATTGTATGACCAACGATTCTCGGTACAAGATACACCTTTTTGCGACCACAACGTCGTTGTTGTGACCAAACTGCCTCCCGTGGCTAGCGTGTTTCTTAGTTGGTGCTTGGTGCTGGAGGATCAGAAGTTGACGAGCTCATGCGGGCGTCATTTCGGGGACGATATCCTCCAACTTCTCGAGCGCTCGGGCCTGCACCGCGTAGAGTCGCTTCTCATCTTCAAACGCCTCCCGAATCTCGCGCACAATCTTTGAGAGCATCTCCATCTTGACGTTGACGTTGGCGAAAATCGCGTCGCCGTCGTACCCGGCTTCAAGAGCCGCAATGTAGGCGGCAGCGTATGCCACCATGAACGGGGGGTACAAGAAGATAATCTCGGTGCGGTACGAGTACTGCACAAGTTGCCTGGAATCCGTCAAAGTCAGCAATGCCGCCATTCTGCCACAAGTGAACTGACAGTATTGGACTCACCAGGACAACTGGAGGCAGTCATCGTGGAGATCAAACTCGTCCAGGAAGCTGGCCACCACAGCATGGGGCATGTGAGCAACTAGTCCATAGGATCCTCACGTTTACGGCGTGGATGTAAGGTGACGTACGCCAGCAGTGGTGCGAATGGGTGAAACAAAATCAAGTCGAACTGGAGCGCCTCCACGACGTAGAACTCGCACTCGAGAATGTCCTTGTCCTGGAACGTGTACATGACTTCGTCCTCATCGACGCCAGCTGAACGAGTGCAAGCAATGCATTGTCAGAGAGCATTCGAAAAGAGTTGTGGGACGAGCGATGTACGCTTACTTGTCGTGTAGTGGTGAAGAACAGACGCCACGGCTCCGAGGGACAATTGGTTTTCTTCGACCTTGGACGCCAAGAAGAAGACCGTGCCGACGACCAGGTGTGGGTCAAAGTTACAGAAGCTTTGCCTGCAGTATTGATATCATGGCGCAAGTGAGCAAACCAAACGACGTCTCCCGTCCATTGACTGCGAGGGAACGGCGTACGTCTGGTAGAAACGACGGTAGAAAATGACCGCAGTGTAGATGATGATCTGGCGGACGTGAAGGCGCTGGCCAATCTCCTCGAGCACTAACACCAGGCATCCATTCTCAGCGCACACGCAGATGAGACTATCGACGTGGCAGCCAGCATGGAACTCACGTGCGATGTTGGCGAGATGGATGCTGTCGATTTCGTCCTCGGTGAGAGCACGTCGATCCAGTGGGTTGCGTCGGCGCAGGTCGCTCTTGGTCACATCTTTCATCCAGTACAAGCTGCACATTAGAGAAACACACACGTCAGTGACAGGGCGGCCGATTGGAGTCGCGCGTAGAGCGTAGGGGCGCGCGCACTAGTGGGTCGACTGCCAGAAGTTGGTCCCCATATTCCAGGCGACTTGAATGAACACAGACAAACCGCACTCTGCATTATCCGGACGGCAGAGTATACACTGTGGTGTATACTACAGTACCACGGCACACTATACAGACAGGTGTATACCAGACCATCAGAACTCAGCAGCTCCAACGTGGCATGAGATAAAAACAACGGGTTGAACTCAGGTTCGTGTATTCGCATCGCTAGCTGGCCTGCAGATATCCGCTCTACAGGTCGCGGTCCGCGTCGGCCTCGGCCTCTCGTTCGGCCTCGGCTTCGGCCTCGTCGTCGTCCTCCTCCATGATCTTGGTAAACTTGGCGTCGGCGTCTTCGTCTTCATCGTCCTCCTCCTTGAGCAGGTCCTGAAGGTCCGGCACCTTGACGGAGTCGATATTGTCCTGATCCTTCTGCGACATATCTGACAGCAGCTTGCCGCTGTAGATGTCGTCGGTAAACTGCTTGGTGAGCGACATGTACTCGTCAAAATCGGTCGGCTGGTTCTTAATCCAAATGCAGAACGCGGCAAAGGCGACAATGCCCAGCAGACGCCACTTGCGTTCCGACGGGTCCGTGGCGCGCATCGCGTACAGCGGCTTGAACGAGTCCACCACGCCGAGGTCGTCGTCAAAGATGTTGGGCAGCAGCCAGTACTCGAAGCCGACCATCCACAGCATGAAGAACAAGAAGAGGCGGACCACGACAAACACGGCGATGAAAATGAGGAACGTGACCGAGAGGTACCACAGCGCGACCTTGGCCCACTGCGGCCAGATCGGAAAGCACGTGATCACGAGAAAGCCGAAGATCAGAAGCGCCGTCAGCAGGTTGCGCAGCGTCTTGGGCCCTTCGTACATCCACGTGTAGTACCCATTGAACACAAACTCGTCGCTCCGCGCCGGCGTCAGCAGCTTGCGGTTCTTGCCGTCGCGCTCCGAGCGGTGGATGTATCCGTTCGTGAGCAGCGCCAGTCCGATCGACAGCACGTCGTCCTTCTCCTTGAGATCCGGAAAGTTCTTCTTGGCGCCGGCGCTCTCCAACAAAAACGACGCGAGCTTGTCGCCGCGGAAGTACTCAACGCGCTTGCCGAGCTCAATGGCCTGGCGCACGGGCATACCCTTGCGCCCGCGCAGCAGATCGGCCATCTTCTTGGCGCCGGCTTCGCTCTCCCATGACTGAAAAATGCCACAGTCTGTTAGTGTTCACAGATCATTCTTTCCGCCGACCACGAACAGCTCTTGCTCACCTTGGTGGTCTCTGGCGCCGTCTCAGCGGTGGTGTCGGCCATGGCGCTCTGCGTTCCGTGCACGTGGCGTGGGGCGGAAGGGAAGGAAATGAGCCAGAGGCGGTTCCAAGTCGTTGTTCCTTCGCTGGCGCTGCTGCCTCTTCCTCGGAAAAGGCCGGAGGCTTCACGTATCACCCTTATTTAGCAACGCTACCCATTCTCTACCGTGTAATCACACCTTCCAAATTGCAACTCAGTGACGTGGCTTGCTTGCGCTGCAGGCCATGTCACTAATGACACGGTGGCACTAAATAGTACCAATATACTGGTACTGTAGTGGTACAGTGTACCAGCCTCGCTGGACCTCCTCGCAAAAAGATGATGGAAGACGGCAAAGAAACTTCGGGCGGTCCAAGCATGAGCAGCGGCGCTTTCTTCGGCGGCGCCGGCGCCGTCGTGTGCGTAGACGAGGCATCCGGCGTCGATGCGTACCTTGTAGCGCCGGCCTCCCACGTCGGGCGCGTCGTCACGGGCGTCGTGCTGCTGAGCGAGACGCCGTCTCAGTCGCCCGCGACGCTGGTCGACCGGCTCGGCGGGCTCGCGAGCGTCGCGTTTGCCGACAAGCTCGCCGAGCAGGGCTACAAGGTGCTCGTGATCGACGGCGCCAAGACGTCCGCCAACGAGAGCGGTCTGTCCGCGTCGGTCGCGCGCGCCGAGCAGGCGGCGGCCTTTCTCAAGCAACACCAGGACATCCAGCGGGTCGCGCTGCTCGGGTACGGGGCGGGCGCCGACGTCGCGATGCAGATGGTACTCACGCCGGCGTCGAGTACGCCAGCCTTCCACTGCTTCGTGGTGCTCTCGCCCGACGGCCGCGTCGCGTGCTCGGCCAGTGATGAGCCGCTGGCGCTGCCGCCGGCGCTCGTGCTCGTCGGCGGCAAGACGTCGTTTGCGACCTCTGCCAGTGTGCGTGCTGTTTGGCTGTGGAAAGAGAAAGAGATCCATTCTGACTGTGCTTTGCTGCTTGCAGTTCCAACAGCTTCAGTTGCTGTACGAGAAGAATCCGCCGTCGCAGCCCAGTCCGCTGCCGTTCCGCTCGCGCGTGTTTGCCCACCAGACCAAGGGTTTTGCATTTTCGGGCATCACGGACGAAGATGCAGCGACGCTGGCGATCGCCGAGATCCTCGACTGGCTCGTGCTGCATCTCCACCGCTTCCGCACAGCCGCCTGCACGAGTGACACGGACCCGTGGTGGGTACACAGGCGTCTCCTATGACGACCAGCGGTCACTGGGGGACTCATGATGGTCGATCTCTCTTGTAGGTGGCCGCAGGGGCGCAATGGACCCTTCTGTAATGTCGGACAGAAGACGTGGCAAGACACGAGAAACCAGTGGCTCACAGCCACGGTCGCACGGTGCGTGTTCTGTGCACGATATCCATATACCCTCCGGTGCTAAGTCACTGGATATCTCTTTTCCCAGTCCGCCGCGTCCCCCGGCGGTGCCGAGCCACTTGCTCTTTGACGGGCTCTCGAGCATGCGGAGAACGTTTGATCTGCCGCATCGCATGGCGCTCGGTGACGTCGTGGAGCTCTTCGTTGAGATCTGGGAGGTCCAGCAGTGAGGGCGCACGTATCACGATGCGCGAACAAAGACACACACACACACACTCGAAACACACTGCCAGGTAGTAGCTGACGCGATGGAATACAGGACTCCTCACCCCCTCCAATCCCCGTTCTCTACCGCATCTCTCACGGCTGCGTCTTCTGCTAATTATGGTCTTGTTTTCTCGTGTGAAGGGAAAGTCTCTGTCGCTGTGCACTGCAGAAATAGCTGGTCCCTTCCCTCCACTCAGCCGTGATACTATATCAAACTCCCCCGTGTCTGGATCTGAGCAGCACGAAGACGGCGGGGATGAGCAAGTCGCTCGCCGACGCGTCGCCTCCGGACACGCCGCTGGGCGAGGGCAAGCTGCTCGATGATGGCGCGCTCGAGGCCACTTCCCTGGAGGCACTGGAGAACGACTTCCAGGAAGTGCTCGCAGAGCTCGCGGGCGACAAGAGCCTCGAGCGTTTCCGGCTCGAGTACGAGAAGCTCCATCGCGCGCTCAAGAAATCCAACGGCCAAGAGAAAAAGCTCATCAAAAAGTGCCGCGAGCTCAACGCCGAGATCATCAACAATGCCGCCAAGGTGCAGACGGCGCTCAAGCTGTCGCAGGAAGACCAGGCCAGTATCGCGTCGCTCAAGAAGGAGATGGAGAAGGCGTGGAAAATGGTCGACGCGTCCCACGAGAAAGAGATTCGCGCGAAAGAAACGATCCAGCAGCTCAAGGAAGAGATCAACAACCTCAGTCGGCTCGTCGAGCAGGGCGCCGGCCTGAGCGTCGGCCAAGAGAACATGCTCAAGGAAGTGATGCGCGCCAAGGAAGAACTCGCGCGCGTCAACGACGAGCACGAAGCGAACGCCAAGAAGGACCACGAGCGGCTCCAGGAACTGCACAAGCGCGTGAGCGACATGGAGCAAGCAGCAGTGCAGCACAAGAGCGACGTGCAGGCGCTGAAAGACCAGTTGGCGATGAAGGCGGCCGAGCAGGAACGCGAGCAGCGCCGCCGCGAGCGGCTCGACAAGGAGCTCAAGGACGTGCGCGCCAAGCTCGAGAAGAAGGCGTTGGAAAACGCGGCGCTCTCGACCGACTTTACCAAGACGCAGACGCAGGCGCAGGCGTTGGACAAGCAGCTCGCTGAGGCGCGCAGCACGATGGACAAGTACGTGCGCGACTACGAGACGCTGTTCGGGCGGACGCAGAAGCTCACGGACTTGCTCAACGAGCAAAACGACAAGACGATGCAGCTCGAAGTAGAGCGGCGCAACTTGGAGAACGAGCTCAAGAGCAAGCAGGACGACGTGCACCGACTGCGGCTGGACAAGACCATGGCCGAGCGCAAGATCGACAAGGAGAAGCGGCAGCAGCAGAAGCTCGAAGAGAAGCTCGAAGACGAGCACACGGCCAAGCTCGTGCTGCAGACCCACGTCAAGAGTCTCCAGCGCGACCTGGACGCCGACAAGCTGAACGAAGACCACCTGCGCGCCGAGATGGACGCGCTCGAGCGCGAGAAGCAGATGCAGATGAAGCACGTGCAAAAGGCTGACGCGCGCGCCAAGAAGGCGCTGGACGACGTCAAGACGAACGAGCGCGTGGCCAAGAACTTGGAGCAGGAGCTCGCGGCGTTCAAGACAGAGGCCGCCAAGCAGCGCAAGCTCATCTACCAACTGGAGAAGGAGCGTGAAAAGTACGGCATGGAGGCGTCGGAGCAGCGCAAGCTGTACCTGCAGGCTGAAGAAGAGGCCAAGCTCAAGGAGATGCGCATCCACGAGATGCAGAAGAAGCTCCACGAGGGCGAGACCAAGCTCAAGCAGCAGCAGCAGCTCTACGAGGCCGTGCGCAGCGAGCGCAACTTGTACAGCAAGAACCTGATTGAGAGCCAGGACGAAATCGCCGAGATGAAGCGCAAGTTCAAGATCATGACGCACCAGATCGAACAGCTGAAGGAGGAAGTGTCGGCCAAGGATGTGGCGCTCGTGAAGGAGCATTTTGACCACCAAAAGGTCGAGAAGCAAAAGGAGCAGCACAAGAACGAACTGGCGCGGCTCCGTGCGCTGCTCGCCGTGAACGAAGAGACAATCAACAACCAGGACGCCGAGCTGCGCAAGCTCACGACGCTCGTGCGCCGCATGGACGACGAGGCGCTCGAGCAGCGCAAAGAGTACGACCACGTGATCAACGAGCGCGACATTCTCGGCACGCAGCTCATCCGCCGCAACGACGAGCTCGCGCTGCTCTACGAAAAGCTCAAGATCCAGCAGTCGACGCTCAGCAAGGGCGAGGCCCAGTATCAGGAGCGGCTCCAGGACATTCGCGTGCTCAAGCTCAAGGTCACGGACCTCAAGCGCGAGCTCGTGATCGCCAAGCACCAAGTGGGCCAGTCGGACGAACTCAAGCGGGAGGTGTACCACTTGCAGCGCGAGCTGCTGCAGGAAAAGACCAAGGTCAAGGCGCTGTCCGAGGAGCTGGAGAACCCCATGAATGTGCACCGGTGGCGCAAGCTCGAAGGCAGCGACCCGGCCACGTACGAGCTGCTGCAGAAGATCCAGACACTCCAGAAGCGGCTCATTCAGAAGACAGAGGAAGTGGTGGAAAAGGAGCTCGTGGTCCAGGAAAAGGACAAGCTCTACACCGAGCTCAAGACGATTCTCGCGCGCCAGCCCGGCCCCGAGGTCGCCGAGCAGCTCAGCTGGTTCCAGCAGGTCGTGCGCGACAAGGACAAGCAGCTCAAGAGCCTGCTGAGCGAGCAAAACATGTTTCAGTCCAAGGAGAACGAGCTCAAGTTTGAGCTCGAGCGGCTCGCGCGCGAGCTCCACGAGTTCAAGCGCAAGTACTACAAGAAGAAGCTCGAAGACAAGATCCGCGACAAGAACGCGCCGCTCGTGGTCGTGGCGCGGCCCAACCAAGTGCCGTCGTCGCACGGCGATCGACTGCCGAATCTCAGCGGCACGAGCACAGGCAAGGCGCCCAGTGCAAGACCGAGCCCGGCCGAGGCCCAGAAGCAGCTCGCCGTCGCGGCCTCGAGCCGATTCATCGGCGGCGGCTTTAGTTTGAACCAGTAGAAAGTACACAACGCACGCATGAATGATCAAAACGCCTATGTATTCCCTTGTCGCTGGACCTACTACCTGCGGTGGTCTGGGTCTTGTCTCAAGCCGCGCTTACAGCTCGTCCTTTTCCGTCTTGACGTCCTCGAGGTCCACGACCTCTTCGTCGTCGTCGTCCGACTCGGTCGTCTCGACCTCGACGGGCACCTCAATCTCGGGCTCGAGCGTCAAGTCCGTGAGCCCCATGCTTCCCTTCATGACGCGGTAGACGCGCGAGGCAAAGTGGTCAAAGTCGTTCATGTCAAAGCCCGAGTTGATGAGCGCCGCGTCGTAGAGCAGCCACGCGAGGTCCTTCGTCTCGTCGGCGTCCGGCTGCGACTCGAACAGCGTCGCGAGCTTGGTCACGATCGGGTGGCGCGGGTTCAGTTCGAGAATGGCGGCGCTCGGGCCGCTCGACGGTCCCTTGCGGTCGGCAAACGTCTGCGCCTTCATGATGCGCTGCATGTTGGCCGAGTAGCCCCACTGCGACGTGACCATGATGGCCGGCGAGTCGACCACGCGCTGCGACGTCGTGACCTTGGAGATCTTCGTGTCGTACAGCTTTTTGAGCGCGTCCGTGAGCGGCTTGAACTTGTCGGCGTACAGCTTGTCGCGCTTCTCCACGAGCTTGTCGTCGTCGTCGCCAAACTTGACGCCTTCCTTCGTGATCGACACGAGCTTCTTGCCTTCAAAGTCAGGGAGGTACTGCACCGTGTACTCGTCCAGCGTGTCCACGAGAAAGAGCACTTCGAGGTCCTTGGCCTTGATCTTCTCGAGGAACGGCGACCGCTGGCACGCGTCCACCGACTCGCACGCAATGTAGAACACGGCCTCTTGCCAGTCCTTCATGCGCGCCACGTACTGGTCGAGCGAGATCCACTTGCCGTCGCTCTTGTTGCTCTTGAAGCGCAGCAGCTTGGTGAGCTTGTTGCGGTTCGCCGCGTCGTCCATGACGCCGAGCTTGATGTTGCGGCCAAACTCTTCCCAGAACGTGTTGTACGCCTCGTTCTCCTCGTCCTCTTCGTCGTCGTCTCCGCTCGCCTGGACCTCCTTGCCTTCGTCCTTCTTCTTGCCACCAGCCTTCTCATCTTCTCCGTCATCATCCCCATCATCGTCGTCGTCGTCGCTCTCGTCCTCCGACAGCTTGCGCAACATCTCGAGCACCTTGCGCACGAGCTTCTTCTTCATGACCCTCAAAATCTTGTTTTCCTGGAGCGTCTCGCGCGACACGTTGATGGGCAAATCGTCCGAGTCCACGACGCCCGTGATAAAGTTGAGGTACCGCGGTAGCAGGTCCTTGAAGTCGTCCGTGATGAGCACCTTGCGTACGTAGAGCTTAATGTCGGCCTGCGTCGTCTCAAACTTTTGGTACAAATCCATGGGCGCCTTGCCCGGGATGAAGAGAATCGACTTGAACTCAATGTCGCCCTCGGCTTTGAAATGCGTCCACGTCACGGGGTCCGCGGCCGCGCTCTTCTTGTAGATCGACTTGAAAAAGCTCTTGTACTCGTCGTCGGAAATGTCCTCCTTCGGCCGCGTCCAGATGGCCTTGATCTCGTTCACGCGATCCCACGCCCAGACCGTGCGCGTCTCGGTGCGTTTCTTGGGCGTCTTCTTCTTGTCCTCAGCGTCGGCGTCCTTGGCCTCGAGCTCCTCGCTCTCGTCTTCATTGTCGTCCGTCTTCTTCTTGTCGTCTTCGTCGTCCTCCTCGTCCTCCACGTCGTACGTCTCCGTGTGGCTCGCATTCACGTAAATGGGGAACGTGATAAACTCCGAATACCGCGCCACGAGGCCCTTGAGCTTGTCCTGGTCCTGGAACTCGCTCGTGTCCTTTTTGAGAAAGAGCGTAATCTCAGTGCCGCGCCCGAGCGTGTCGCCGCGCGGGTCCTTGGCGATCGTGAAGGTGGCGTTGGCGTCCGACTCCCAAATGTACTGGTCGTCCTCGGGGTGCTTGGACACGACGCGCACGCGGTCGGCGACCAAGTAGACCGAGTAAAAGCCGACGCCGAACTGGCCAATGAGACTGGCGTCGCCGCCCTTGCTCTTGGTCATCATCTCGACAAAGTTGGCCGTGCCCGACTTGGCCACCGTGCCCAGGTTGTTGACGAGGTCCTGCTTGGTCATGCCCACGCCCGTGTCGCGGATCGTGAGCGTGTGCGCGTGCTTGTCGAAGCTGATGCGGATGTCGAGGTCCTTGGTCGCGCCCAGCAGCGCGTCGTTCGAGAGCGCGAGGAACCGGATCTTGTCGAGCGCGTCGGACGCGTTCGAGATGAGCTCGCGCAGGAAGATCTCCTTGGACTTGTACAGCGAGTTGATGATGATGTCCATGAGCCGCGACACTTCGGCCTGGAACTCGAAGCGCTCGCCGTCCAGCGGAAGCGACGTCGCGTCCAGGTCGAGCGACGGTGCGCTGCAGAAGAAGAGGGAGGAAGAGCGGGTCAGTACGACATCGTATCGAAGAAAGCAGCAGGAGCAACGCACCCGACGACACCTTCCGCGGCGGCGTCCGCGACCGACACGGCGGCGTGGGACGTCGGCAGCTGCGCGACGCTGCCGAGCGCGAGGCAGAGCAGCACCAGCGCCACCACCAGCGAGCGCATGCTTTCGAGAGAGATAGGGGGAGAGAGAGGGGGGGGGGAG
>JAADVZ010000641.1:0-18454 GCA_023335925.1 Pythium phragmitis | reverse complement strand
CTTCAAGAAGTGCTCGACCAATGACGACTCCCTCACGGTCGTGGCCGAGGGCGAGTGTTCTTCATCGACCCGCCGCTTGAGCGAAGGCAATGCTGTCTCAGGCTGCGTGAAGGGCTGTCCCAAGATCTTACTGCCTGTGTGTGGTTCGGACGGCAAGACGTACGGCAATGAGTGCGAGCTCAACAATGCCAAGTGTGCGGACGGCAGTCTGACGCTCGCGTACAAGGGCGAGTGTGGCTGCGTGAAGGGCTGCCGCGATATTTATAAGGCTGTGTGCGGCTCGGACGGTAAGACATACAGCAATGTATGCGAACTCAACAACGCCAAGTGTGCGGATGCCACCCTGACGCTCGCGTACATGGGCGAATGTGGCAAAAACTGCGACAGCATTATCTGCACGGCGGACTACGACCCCGTGTGCGGTTCGGACGGCAAGATGTACTCGAACGAGTGCAATTTCAACGTGGCGAAGTGCAAGGACCCATCGCTCACGATCGTGCCTTGCTAAAGCAAGTCCAAGGTGTGAGCGAAGTGGGCAGCGAGAAAGGTTCGAGCACGGTGACGTCCTCGCCAATGACCAAGGTGCCTGCACCGAAGGTGTGTCTTCGGTGGTGGGTACTTCCCAGCGGTCGTGGCGCCAGTCGCGTTGTTCCTTCTCCAACTTTATTCATCACAGCAACCTGGAACTCCTGCAGTACATATGATGCATAATACCTTTGTAGCTAGAAGCTCAGTGCCACATACTAGTACTAGTACTACTACGTATCGGTAGGAGTGCGGTGAATGCGAATGCCTGAGACTTGAGCACCACTTGTGAGTCCGGTATCCTTGCAGCATTCATCTTGAAGAAGGATGGCTCAAATGTGTTAACTTTGTTCTGTGCAGTTGGTCGGTGGCTTGCCTCTCTGGTGGTCTCGTGGTCTCGTGGTGGCCTGTTGGAGGTGAAGCTCTTTCGTCGTTTGTGGTGGTGGCGCTGCTGGTGACCGCTCTTTCTTCACGACAGCGGGTTATCCACGGACGGTGAGGATGACGCACATAGCGGGGACACGGACTGAACGGTTGTTGAGCCTCGCCGGTTCGTCATGACTCAGTGGCTAATCTGTGTGCGATCTGTTCAAAGAAATTCCAATTGATTCGCGTTTCCTGCATTGGTAGCCGAAAGTTACGCCAAAAGAATGGAGAAATGGGGTCCTGCATCGCCCACACGGCCCACAATACCAACCAGAGTACTCACCGCCAGAAAACTGGTTACGATTACTACATCAGTGGCAGATGAACGACATCACTGTCATCGCGAGTCTGTTAATTAGATGTGACCCCAAATGAGGAAATTAGAGAAGTGTAGACAATGAGCAGGCAGTTTGAATCGTTGGTGAGGGGTTCTCGTGGATGCTGGATTCTCTTAGACGCCGCCGGATATGTGAGCGTCGTGAGCCTATGTCGTGCACAGTCGACGAGCGTACCAGCAAACCCCAATTCGAGAGAAGATGAAATTGTGAGCTCGGAAGCGTATGCTTCAGGGCACGTGACTCTGCACTGGAGGTTACCCGCCCCTGGCGAGCGCCAGCCTGGTAGGACAGATGAAAGGGGGAGTTCGATAGTGCAAGGAGTCCTTCTCGTCACCGTACTGGCACTCAAAATGTCCTGAACGTGTGATAAATTCAGGAATGAATTCAGAGAGACTGACAAGTCATCCACGTACTACAGTATGTGCAAAAATTATGGAGACCGCACACCGTCTCTCACCTGCCAAACCTCTCCACTTCTCACAGCACTGCCGCCAGAATTGACGCCACGAGGGCAGAAAACCCGACGACGGACAGGGGCACGGCGTCGCTTTTCGGGGTAGTGGAAGGCGCCGGTGCCTTGGTCGTGGATGACGGTGCAGCGGACGAGCCGCCCACTGACGGACTGGTCTCCTTGTCCTTGCCGGCGCTGCCGACGCCCTGGCCGTTCGTTGAGCCTGCCGTTGACGACGGTGCCGTGGCCGGGGTTGAACTGGGCTGCGGCGTGATCGTGCCCGGGGCTGGTGATGGCACTGCCGTTGTCGTACCTGGAGCCGGTGGCGCAGTCGTCGTCGCCGTAGGTGTGCCTGTGGAAGGCGCCGTCGGTAGAGCCGTCGTGGTGGGCTTGTCGTCAGCCGTGCAGGCGCCGTCGCTGCGCTTGGTCACGGTCTTGTCCTGGCACTGGGCCTTGCGCAGCTCGCAGTTGTTGCTGTAGGTCACGCCGTTGGAGCCGCAGACGGGCTCGATCACGGCCAGACACGCGAAGGACGACGCGCACTCGGGCAGCGGCGCCGCGGCGACGCACGAGAGCGCGAGCGTGAGCGCGAGGAGGAGCTTCATCATCAAGGGTCCGGGTTGGAATCTGGGTGGATCCAGAGATAAACGGAAATGGCCGAATCCAGTGTTATTGGTCCTGCCTGATTTAGAATGATGATGGAATAGCCATCTGGTTTGGAAGAGGCCAGTTCTGGCAGAGATGCACAACGGCCATAATCAGATTTTCAGGCAGTAAAAATAACATTTAGATAAATCAGGCATCCATGATTCTTAATATTCAGGAAATGTATGCTCTCCCTGCCACCTCAACTGCAACATGGCGGGCACGAGGGACTTCATCCAAGCAACACGTAGATGCAGCTCCCAAGTGTCGCGGCACCAGCGATCAATGGTGTTAACGACGACGCGCTGCTCTTTGCTGGGAGCGACGATTGAGGTGCCGACGAGGAGGCTGGAGACGCCGAGCACTCGCCGTTGCGCGCCTTGGTCAGCGTAGGCGCTGAGCACTCTTTCTTCGCCTGCAAGAGACACTCGTTGGCGTACGTCTCGCCGTCCGAACCGCAAACGTAGTCGATCTCTTTCGTGCACGCCTTTGAGCACACGACGGCTTCAGCGCCAGTGCGACTGCCCGAAGAAGACGATGGTGGCACGCTGGTCGTTTTTGGCGGCTGCGTCGTCGTGGATGGCGAGGGACTGGATAACGGCGGACTGGATGACGTCCCGTTCTTCTTGCACTCGCCGTTGGACGCCTTCTGGATGGTCTTGTCCACGCATTGCGCCTTTTGAAGAACGCAATCGTTCGAATACGTCACGCCATTCGAGCCACACACGGGATCCTCGACGTCGAGGCAGGCAAACTCTTTGGAACACTCGGGCGTGCCGGCACCGCTTCCTGAGCACTCGCCAGTCTTGACGATCGTGAGCGACGTGTCGTTGGTCTTGCATTTCTCGATGTTGAACACGCAGTTGTTGCTGTAGGTCTTTCCATTCGACGCGCACACGGGCATGACAATGGCCGGACACGCCTTGGGGCACTCGGCCGCCTGCACAGCCGTGGCAGCCAAGCCGAGGCAGGAGATTGTCAGCGCCAGTGTCAGCGTGGGCTTCATAGCTTTGTTGGTCTCGGGGTGACTGCGGATTTCTTGAAATGTCGGCGATCTGTGTCTGCTGGTCTTTGAGCCCTGCGCAACCCAACTGGCCATAATCAGATCTTTCTTGGGTGCAACACTGAATTCAAATCACGATTTTTAGGATAATTACAGGATGCTTGAACCGCCTTCCAGACGAATGCTGCAAGGATTGATGTTCAAGTTCAAGTCTCAGATACATTCCCCGCACTGCTCTATTAAGAGTAGTCGTGTTTGTGGCTTCTGGTCACTAAGATACATGCAGGTAAAGCTGGAGCTCGCTGGTTCACGAGTGGTGGGTGGTGAATAAAGTTAGAGAAGGAACGACGCGACCGAGGCCACGACCAATGCAGCAACCTGCACAGAGAGCGAACCCACTCCCGACGACGGTGCAGGCACCTTGGACGTTGGCGCAGAGGTCGCCGTGCTCGACCCCTTCTTGCTGCCCACTTCACTGTCCTCGCCACCGCCGCTGCCCATCTTGGACTTGCCCCCACACTCGCCTGTGCTCACCATCGTCAATGACGGGTTCTTGCACTTCGCGTTGTTCAAGTTGCACTCGTTCGAGTACGTCTTGCCGTCCGAACCACACACGGGGGTGTAGTCCGTCGTGCACATTGTCTTGCCGCATTCGCCACCGGCGCTGCCCGCGCTCGGGCCGCCACACTCGCCCTTGGACGCGAGCGTCAGCTTGGCATCCGTGCACTTGGCATTGTTGAGCTCGCACTCATTGTTGTACGTCTTGCCGTTCGAACCGCACACAGGCAGCATGATCTTGGTACAGCCCGTCACGCAACTGGAGCCCGCGTTGCCTCCGCCCGAGCCGCTCGTCGACGACGAGCACGCGCCCTCGGCCACGACCTTGAGGGAGTCGTCCTTGGTCGAGCACTTTTGGAACTCAAACAGGCACTGGTTCTGGTAGGTCTTGCCGTCCGAGCCGCACACAGGCTTGAGAATCTCCCTGCAGGCAGACACGCACAAGTCTTGTGCGTCCACGCGCGCGCTACTCAGCGCCACTAGCCCCACACACGCGATCGTCGTCCACACCTTCATTCTGTTCGGTCTTGGGTTGTTGTTGGTCGGCTGCAAATCTCGGAATGACAAAGCTGCTGTGTGCTGCTGTGTGCCGGACAAAGAGTAGAGGAGCAAGAGCGACTTGGTCTATCTCACCATTCTCTTGAAGACTGTCCAGCCGCCAGACGCGCTGTGCGCCGCAAAATCACGTTTTTCTGGAGAGGTCCAGTGGATTATTTGAAGGCTCCCAATAGCGAATCAGATGCCAGCAACGGCGAATCAAAATGCGCCAAGTCGCTCCACAGGAAAACATCAAGAACAAGAAAACCGATCTTCTACCGGTTTTGATCGGTATATTTGTTTTTCGCATAGGTGAGAAGGCGAAGTTTGGACACTGTGGTTCACGTAATACTATGTTGTATCCGTGTTGGGCGATTTGGTATCTCATATCAAATCGCCAAACTGGCTGTTGGCAAACTGGCCATAAATGAGCAGTCTGCTCCAAAAACTCAAACTCAAAACCAGATTTGGCTGAAGTCTCCAGCGCAGCAGGCAGTGGATCCCCTCCGCTACACTGGTTAAGCATAAATCAGGATGGAATCTCCAACCCTGATTTATGATAAAGCGAAGAGATATCGACAAAACGAAATTTTGCCTCGTGGGTGAATAACACGTGAACTTGGAATTACCAAAATCTCGAGGAGACTTCAAGAACCACGCACCAGCTGCTGAGTGAGACATGGTGAAGTGATGGGCCAAAATGCCGCGAGCTGAACCCATTCCAGAGCAGGAACTTCCCAGAGTCTCACGCGTCGGGGACAAAACTTCTCCGCACGAAGTTAGCGGATCTATCTGAGGCTACTCACGCGAATTGCTTCCTCCGGAGCTGCTTCCACCAGCACCTCCAGCGTCTTGATTGGCTTCCAATTGAATTGATTCTTCAACCTACTGCGTGCGCTGCTCCAGTGAAGCTGATTGCATGGCAATATGACTGGATGCCGTGTTGTTTGCCGTTGGAGACGAAGGCCGCTGGTAGCCATTACAATCATTTCGAGGTTCTGGTTAACTGGAGCTGCTTGCCCCTCAATAAGTCGAGACGACGTCTGCATGAATGCGGAGGACGAAAGGCAGCGAGGCAGGGAGATACTGTACTAATAGCTTCAAGGTCAATGCTGAGTAAGAACTGCCAAGATACCGGAACACGAATCGTGTCGGCGGGTGCCCAATGCTGAAGATCGTCCACCTTGACTAAATAGGTGTAGGGTTGGCACTGATCATCAGTAATCATTATACATTGGTCAAAACACGAATCACGATAACCATTTTAACCAATCAGAGATTATAGAATATGCGATGTTTCGTCTTCGCAGTGTTGAACGTGGCTTTTGTGGCTGCCTCACAACCCCACAGCATCTGGCCTGCAGACTGTACAGTACAGTGTACAGTGTGCATGGGTTGTCGTCCTCGCTCCTTCATGGAACCGATCCACACAATGTTCCACAGCAGTCACGCAGCTGCTGACGCACGCTTACCGGCTTTCCTTACAGAACATTAGCCACGTCTTCGCGTAGACGAGCACGGAATGGTGTCCCAACACCAACATCAGAACTGCTCCATCAGAACTGCTCTCGGACTCATCAAGACGCACGCGTTGGAATCTGATTCCCGATTTGCATCGCCATTTCAAGAGAACACTCCGGAATCCCGAGTCCAGAGTCCAGAGATTCGCGAATCATCAGAGCATGCAGAGCCTCCACGCGCTGCGGCTGCTGCTTAATCTCGCGGCGTTCGCGTTCGCGCTCAGGGCGTCCTCGAAGCGCGCGTGGAGCGTCGTGGAGCCACCCTCGCGCGCGGGCTGGGACGGTCCGTACGCATCCGAAGAATCCAGAGTACCAGCGTCCAGTCAACTGGTCCAGTTAACGTTTTCGCCCACCGAGTACTGTCTCGATGCATTCAACGGCTCGAGCGACTGCCACTCGTACGCGTATCTGCTCACGCAGCCGGACCGTAGCTCCTCACCCCTCAACCTCACGAGCGCCGAACTCGGCGACGAGCAGCTACTCGGGGCGACGGCAAGCAACCGCCTCCAGGCGGCCACGTCCAGTTGGTGCGTCGCCGCTGCGTCGCCCCCTCCTTCCTCCTCCACTGGAGGCGGCAACTCGTCGGGCGCGTGGCTGCTCCAGGGCGCTCAGTCGCTCATGTGCCTCGTCGTCCTCGAGACGTGCCTGTACTCAGCGATCCTGTGGCAGCTGCTCGGGCTCGGCAGCGTGCTCGGCGCGCTCGCGACTTTTTGCAAGTGGCGAGCGTTCGAGGGCGGCGCCGGCTTTGCCACGCTCGCGCAGGCCGCGCTCGGCATGCTCGTGGTCGTCGAGTGGGCCGGGTACGCCATGCACATGATGGACGTGGGCTACGTGGCCGTGCTGCAGCTCGTGGTGCACTTCGGCCCATCCTTCTGGCTCGCCATTCTCTCGACAGTGCTCGCGCTGCTGAGCTGCCGCGTCTCGACCAAGATCTCGAGTCCGCTCTCGACGAGCGACTACGCCAAGCTCCACGCGCTGCCGCCGAGTCCTCGCAGCGGGGCGCAGTCACCACGAGACCGTCCCGAGATCGAGGACGAAGACGCGACGCTCGACTGCCTCGAGCAGGCCGTGGATCCGCTCAAGTGCCCCGCCAACTACCGACAGTGAGGTAGTCGTTTTCCCTCTCTCTATCTCTTCCTCAGAAACCCTGTACGATAGTATGTAAACCCAAAACTCGCCCATGAAACCAAAATCGTTATCTCCCGACAAAACGCCTTTCGTCCTACTTAGTACTTCTCGGCCATGATGTTGACCACGAGCGCGGTCCACCCTGAGAACGGGTGGCACCGCTGGCCGCGGCCGTACTGGGCTTCCGCGTGGATGTTGCCACTGTACTGCTCCCACAAGTACCCCGTCCGCTCGTACTCGCCGTGGATCGTCGAGACGACATTCCCACGTAGCGCCACGTACAACTCCCGGGCCCGCTGCTGGAAAGGCCCGTCCAGCTCACCATAGTGGTGCAATGCCTTGAGCGCGAGGTAGTTGAGGTTGATCCAGATCGAGCCGCGCCAGTACGGGTTGTCGCCGTGGGCGTTGGCCTGCTCGTAGAATAGATCCTGAGTCGACAGCGACCGCAGTCCAAAGGGCGACCACAAATGGTCCGGACTCGCGAGCTGCTCGAGCAGCGCACCGAGCTTGGGCGACTCGGGGGCGACAATCTCGAGCAGCAAGGGGAACAGACTCACGTAGCCAATGTGGTGCACGTGCTGCAGTTCAGCGGGCGACTCGGCGACAAACACGGGCTGCATCTTGAGGCCGCCGTGGCCATCGCCCAGCGGGAAGAGGAACCGCGGATGGGACGGCGGACAGCGCACTTGCTGGTGCTCGAGCTGCTCGTACGTCGCGGTCGTGTCGCGCGTCTGGCCAGTCTCTTCATTGCGGCACCGCACGACAACGTGCTGCGCAACGTGGCCGTCGGCGCTGTGCTCGCCAACGTCGAAATACGATTGCGACTCGTCACTCCAGTGGACCGCGTCCAGCGCCGCGAGGTATCGCTGCTTGTCGTGTTGGAACGCGGCGATGCGATTGGCGTCGAGCCCGATCTTGGAGCCCAAGGACGCGAGCAGGTCGCTGGCCTTGATCATCCAGCACAGCAGATCCAAGTGCATTTCCATGCCGCTCGGTGTCGACGCACGCGGGTAGTCGTCGAGACCGGACGACAGAGTATTGGCGATTAGCTTGCCGTCGTCCGCACGACGTCCGCGCCACTGCATGGTCGCAATGTCGTCCTGGAAGAGGGGCCCCCGCTGAGTCGCTGCGAACCACGTGTACCAGCGATCGAGGAATGGAAACACGAGCTTGACGTAGCTCTTGGCCTCGTGGGTGAAGCCACCAGCGGCTTCCCACTGCGCGACAATCTTGTCGAGCGTGAGCAGCAGCGTCGGCGGGTTGGCGTGCTCGACGTGCTGGACGAGAAACTCGTTGGGCACGCGGCGACGCGCCGTCTTGCCCAGAATCTGCTCGCGGGCAATGTATCCGCTGTCGTCCATGAGACCGAGCCAGTGGACCAGCACGTCGCGCGAGATCTCGTCGTCAAACGTCGAGATCCCGAGCTGGTGGAACCCGTCGTCCCACAAGAACCCGCGCGGGAAAAACGACCGCGACGGCACGGCCGTAAACAGCGGCGCCGGTGGCGTCTCTTCAATCTCGGGCTGGAATGGATCACGCTGCACGAGCGACTTGCCGTAGAAAAAGCCCGTCCCGCCCAGGAGATTACTGAACGCGGCCTGTGCGAACGCGACCTCGCTCGCGTTGTACCCCTTGCTCGTGGCCAATTGGAAGGTCGCTTCAAACTTGTCTTCAAAGTCCTTGCGGTACTGCGGGAGCTTGGCGTCGACTAGCTCTCGAGCTCCACGTGGCGAGAGCGCACCAGACTGAGACGCCTCCTGGAAGACAATGTCGAGCTCAATGTCGCCACGCTCCACCGCGCCTTGTGTCGCGTCAAACTCGATGGTCGCCTGGATGACCAGCAGCGTGCTGTCTTCTTCGATTGTGTTGTCCAGCGTGATCTCTTCGTCCTCTTGCGGAGAGCTACGCGTCGCGAGCGCCACGAGCCGCTCCTTCACGTTGAGCACCGTCGCGTCCTTGAGCCCAGCAAACCGCAGCTCGGCCTGGCGAATGCGGTTCGCGTCGGCACGCGTCTTGAGTTGCGCGAGCAGCTGAAACGCGAACGGCCCGTCCACTTCTTCCTTGACCTTTTCGTCGACGCCCTCACTCTCAAAGGTGACGGAGGCGCATGTAAAGGAATCGTCGCTGTCGCCGCATGGAGCCAGCGAGAGGTCCGACGCCACGTCCATGAGTCCTTGCACTTGGCGTCGACACGCATCCGCCACGGATTCGTCGCCGCAGCCGAGGTCCACGTAGAAAAAGAGCGAGAGCTTGGTCGTGGCCACCACCTTTTTCCGGAGCCGCTCGTCGTTAGGCTCGAGCGCCACGGCACTGAACCGCGAGGCCCAGCCGCGCTGGTCGGCAAGGCGCACGTAGTGCGTGTGTAAATCCACGCGGTTGAACTGGTCTTCTACGCTCTGCCAGCCATAGCGGCGCCCGTCGTGGTGGAGCCAGCCGTACTTTTGCAGGCGGTCTTCCTGGCGGCACTCGTGGCGCAGCTGCGAGACGTCCTCGTGGCTCGAGCCCCAGAGAAGACCCGCAGACACCGAGTACGGGAACGTGCGCGAGCGGATGCCGTGGTACAGACCTGATCGGTACGTGCCCCAGCGCAGCGCGTCGTCCGACAGCGCGGCCGAGTGGGCACGCAATGCGTCGAAATCGAGCTCTTCCGGAGCTGCTGCTGCTTCGTCGGACACTGAGGACGACGTGGGAGATTGCCACGAGTCCAGCAAGCGGCGCAGCGGTTGCACAGTGTCCAGGTCGAGCCAGAGCGCCGCGCAGGCCGCCAGCAGCGCCACCACGAGCGCCGCGAGGTTTGCCGCCATTGGGGGCATTTTACGTGAGTGGCCATTTCGGCAGCTCCACGTGGGCAGGCTTCTATTGAGAGCGGGAGTTTGCTGTCAAATGTTGGGAATGGAAATAGAATATTTAGATAGGGAATGTGAATTTCTCGTTAGGGGTTTTAGTCGTCAGATGGCTACACAAAGATACCAGAACAAGGTGAGATTGATTGCTTTACCGTGACCTGTTGGCATGTTGACGCCAAGCTACTTGTCTCCATCTATTATAGGGAGGAGAGTTGTTGGAACCTACCCGCACAGTGTGGGCCTCGACAGCCGATCTGTATCGTCTTGCCCGGGATTCCACACGCCTGCCGAAACAGCAAGCAACAAACAATTGCTGGGTGTCAGCTGGAGAATCGAGCTCCTCGAAACCACTGAGGACCAGTTGGCCGCCAACATGGCAGTCAGTCGAGGGAGTTTTTAGTGGATACAGTAAGGTCTTCTCCTGCTGTCGTCATACGAGGGAGAGAGTCGCTACACGACAATAGCGCGACGTTGGGTGCGAGGTACCGTAGCGAGCAGTCTCGACTATCCGTGGCAGTACCACTGTCTGATTCGTCACTCTTCAATCTGCTAAGCCGTTCGCAAGCCGTACCACAAGTGAAGAAAAAGAAGCATGCCGAGCAAGGACAAAGGCGCCACCGGCACGGAGCTGTACAATGCGTGTGGCTCACCCAAGCTCGAGGAGGGTCTTCACAGCAAGGCCGTCACACGCGTCTCGTTCGCGATGCTGCTGCTCATCTCGATGCCGCGCATGCCCATCAACATGGCGTGGTCGGCGCAGTGGGCAGCGCTCGGCCCGTACCTCGGCACCATGCTGCCCAAGTTTGCCGTACAACTCACGCAAATCGTCGGTCCTCTCTCGGGCATTCTCGTGGGGCCGACCATCGGCGTGCTCAGCGACCGTTGCACCAATCCGTGGGGACGCCGCCGTCCATTCTTGGCGATCGCCGGCGCACTCAGCATCCTGTGCTGGATGCTCATGGGTTACACGCGTGAAATGGGCGAGGCACTGGGGGACTATGGCAACGGCAAGGAAGGTGTTCCCACGAGCCGCAAGTGGACGGCGATCTTGACCGTATTTTTCTACGTTTGGATGGACGTGACCGTGAACGTCGTACAGACGCCGGCGTTCCTACTGGTCGCCGACTTAGCCGGCGATCGACAGACCACGGGCGCCGCGCTCGCACAGGGCTGGGCCACCCTCGGCTCGCTCTTTGTCTCGGGGTACATTGAGATCTGGGGCCCGGCCCACTTGACGCTGCACTGGTTCCTCGGCATGCTCTGTGGCGTCATGCTCGTTGGTGTCGGCGCCGTTTGCGTCATCGTCAAAGAAGCACCGCTGGATCCGAACGCAGTGGAACAAAGGTCGGCGCTCCAGGGCATCGGCGAGGCCTTTTACTCCATCTACACGGGGCTTCGTTCGCTCCCGAGTGTGTTGGTGGTCTACTGCTTTATCTTGTTCTGCGTCGCGTACGGGTACACGGCGTACAACGGCAACAAGGGTCAGTTCTTTGGTCTCGTCGTTTACGAGGGCAGTGCCGATAATGCCGACAACTGCGCGCCCGACTGCTCCACAGCGCAGAACGACTTCAACAAGGGCGTACAGCTCGCTGGCGGCTCGACCGATCTGCTCTTCAACGGTGTGGGCTACGCCTTTTCTTGGGTGCTTCCGCTCCTGGTCAAGTCGATCGGCGCCAAGCACGTCCTCACGCTCTCGCTCCTTCCACAGACGTGTCTCATCATCATGGCGTTCACCAAGGTCGTGGGACTCAACGTCTTGATTGTCGTCATGACATCGCTGACGCAGAGCGTCGTCTTTGCGCTGCTTGTGCCCATTATTGTCCACGTATTCGGCGACAAGGTCGACATCGGTGTATATGTCGGTGCGCTGAACTCGGCCAACTGCTTTGGGCAGCTGCTCAACTTTGCCATCGGCGCGGCGCTTGTCGAGACCGCGATGGGATATAAGCTGCCCGTGCTGCTCGGCGGTGTTATGTCGCTCGTCGGTGCGATCGCGAGTGCGTGCTTCCTCAAGCTCAAGATGAGCTCGCTCTGAGTTGGTCGTCTGCGATAGAAGTACGTACGGATATGAGATTCCGCAGTTGCCACTACATTAGGGCATGTTGAAGTGCAGTCGAGAGCGTGTGCGCAGTGACTCTTTTCCACCGTAATCTCGCTTGCTCATCTCCACCAGGCCAGCGAAAGTCCACGTTGCGACTGTGACAGGAGGCGCGTGCCAGCCACGCGCCACGTCCGCTGATTGGCTCATGCATCACCGCACGAAGTTGTGCCCAAGCGAATCTCCGAGTGTGTCGTCGATTCACTGTCAATAAAAAAAGCATGCGTCGCGTAGCGAAAGCTGCCAGCGTGGCAAACCTCTCGATTGGCCTTCGACGCTCAAATTGAGTTGCATCCAGTGGCTTCGCGATCAGCAGACTGGCGTCGAGACTCGGCCCGAGACTGACTCGGTCTGGCGCTTGACTTCACCTCATTCACTCGCTTTCATTTCCAAACTTGAGGTTCCAGTCTCAGACACCCAGCTCAAGAGTCGTGTTGAGAGACATGGTGGCAATCGGTGCAGCCGATGACGCCATTGGTCTGGAAGTCGAGCCACTCTTGCATTCACAGCAGCTGAAGACATCGTTCACACCGAAACGAAACGACCATTACCAAGCGACGGCAACAACCGCCACGCAGGTTGCCGGCTGTGTCGGGTCAAGCAGCAGCGATATCATCTCACCTTCTTGGCATTATCCGCTCTTGCAGTTGGTGCTGGTCGCATCCATCATCGTGTACATTGCCGCATACATGCTATTCCCGTCGTCACCCGTGCAGTTTGTCTACTTGGTTCGTCTCGCCGACTGGTGGACCGAGCCAGCGACCACTGCCGACGGCACACCAAAACAACATCCCGACATGGGGCGGCCAACGTTCCTGTTTCTCTTTGGTGTTCTCCCGTTTGCCGTGGGCGTGCTCGCGCTCGAGGCCCTGCGCGGCCCGCAGAATGTGCATCGCGTCGTCTCGCGTCACGTGCTTCAACTGGGTTTGGTGCTGCGCCGCAAGCCTTCTTCTTCGCAGACGTATTTGCCGTCATATCTCGGATCCTTGAGCATTGGCGAGCTCGTCTTTTTCGCGTTCTTGGTCGGTGGCAATCTCGTCTTGTTCGTGTTTGGCTGGATCTGCATGAGCAGCTACTACCCCGTGGCGGGTGAGTCGTATACAGTCTACACAACACTCCAAGTATTGGGCGTCGTGCTCGGCTACAGCTGCGTCTTCAACATGGCGCTGCTTTTCATTCCGGCGACGCGCAACAGCGCCTGGATGGAGTTCATGGGCATCTCGTACGCCAACGGCATGAAGTTCCATCGCTGGTTGGGTGTCGCGACGCTCGTTACTGCCGTAGGCCACGCGCTGCCCTTCTACCCAATTTGGTACCACAAAGGTCAGCTCTGGGCGGAGGCAATGCCGTGCTGGGACTGCTCGCTCGACTACTTCTCCAAGGGGTACCCAGCGTGGTTCAACGTGTTTGGCGAGCTCTCGCTCTTCTTTATGCTGGTCGTCGCCGTGACGTCGGTACCGTGGATCCGCCGCAACTTGTTCGAGACTTTCTACTACGCCCACTATGCGTTCGTGCCGGCCGTGGTGTTTGCCGTGCTCCACTGGGGGCTCATCGTCTGGTGGCTTCTGCCGACGTTCACGCTCTATCTCGTCGACCGCGTCGTCGGAAGCACAAATTCCTGGACACCCACGGCGATCGAGCAATGCACAGTGCTAGGCGACGGCATTCTGAAGGTGGTCGTGAGACGATCGACGCAGCGCGGAGGCGAATTCGAAGTCGGACAATTTGTGTACGTGAAGGTGCCTGCGATTTCCACATGGCAGTGGCACCCGTTCACGATCGGCTCGTCGCCACGCGCGAACCCCACGTCGTTCACGATTTGGCTCAAGTCTCTTGGCGACTGGAGTGAAGACCTTGTCGAGCACGTGCGCACGTGCGAGCGAAAATGGGAGCAGCCGACAGTGTATATCGACGGGTTCTATGGCTCGTCGCTCGAGTCGTTTGACCAGTACGCGACGCTGTGCCTGGTCGGCGGAGGCATCGGCGTCACGCCGCTGTTTGCCATACTCGAAGATATTGCTACACGGATCACGCGACCGTCAGCAGCGGCGTCGACATCGAGATGGCCGAGAAGCCATCGCATCCATTTCGTGTTTTCGTTCCGTGAACTCGTGCTGCTTGAGGAGATCCACCCAGTGCTGCAGACGCTCCGAGCTTGCGCGGATACGCGCGATCTCTTCTCGTGGGATTTCTTCTTGACCCGCGTGCCTTGTGAGGCGATGCTGGATGAACATCTCAAGCATCACCGCCGATCGACACTGCAAACCAATTCGACTCGTGAGAAGCATACAGAGAAACGGAACGCATGCCCGTTCGCTGAACATCTTCGAGGTCAAACATACCGTGCCGTGCTTTTCGCCACGGTGCTCGTCGCAAGCTCCTTGTTGGTTCTGTTCCTCGACTTTAATGGCGGCGTCTTCATGGCTCACGGCGCCAAGACACAGTACTGGCCTCTCCAGAACTTCGTCGATAGCATGGTGCTATTCGCGATCCCACCGATCGCGTACCTCTTCATCTTGGTTGAGAAGTTGACGATTCGTCTCCGATCCAAGGGGAAAAAGTGTGAAAGGGATGTTCACGCTCACGACGTTAGCCGCACTGGGATCGCAAGACCAGCATTCTCCGCTAGGACAGACCTCGTGACGTACCGTGATTTGCTTGCCGAGTACAACGTCGCTGTCGGCCAGCGCCCAGACATGAAGAAAGCCATGACCAAAGTTCACAGCAATCTCATCGCGAGCCGCAGCGAATCGCCGGGACTGGACGTGCTGGCAAACTCGGTGGGAGTCTTTTTATCTGGCCCCGAGGCTCTGAAGCACGCCACTGAAGATGCTGTCGCGACGATCGACGCGAGCTGCTTTGACATCCATCACGAGGAGTTTGATCTATAAGTAGAAAGCTGGTAAACCCTTTAAGTATACAAAAATACCTTGTCATTCTCAGCCGTTTCGGCATCGATCCTCTTCGTATCGAAATGAGCCATTGCCGCGAACGCGAGAAGCACTTGATGATACCCATTAACCACACACTCTTCCAAATACCTGACTCTTCGCGATTTACCAACGTTGAGGTCGGACTCGCTCATTCTACGTGGTTGCCGATGAACTGGTCCAAGTACCCTCCCTCCTGCATCAAGTCAAAGAAGTGACCCTTGCCCTTCTTCACAAGCTCGGCTGGCGACGCAAACTCGACCACCTCTCCACCATCCAGCACCAAGATCCGATCCGAGTCTAAGATCGTGTCCAGACGATGTGCGATCGTGAGCACGGTCGACTTGTCAAACGCTTCGCGGATGACGCGCTGTAGTTTCTTGTCAGTCTCATGGTCCATGGCGGCCGTGGCTTCGTCAAAGATGACGATACGCGAGTCGCGCAGCAGTGCTCGTGCCATGCAGAGCATCTGCCGTTCACCAACACTGAAGTTCTCACCGTTTTCCTCGACCGTGTACTCGAGTTGGTCCTCTTCGCTGCTGATACGATCGTGGAGACCAACCCGTCGGATGCAGTCCCACAACTGATCGTCGCCGAACTCGTCAAAAGGATCGAGATACTTGTGGAGTGGTCCCTTGAAAAGCACAGGGTTCTGCGGGATGATTGACATGTTTTCTCGCAGCGCCTTTAGGCCGATCCTGCCCACGTCAACGTCGTCAATGATCACAGAGCCGGCTGCAAGCTCGTTCATACGGAACAGTGCCATTGTTAGGCTCGACTTTCCAGCGCCGGTTCGACCAACGATACCGATTTTCTCGCCGCCCACAACAGAGAAGTTGAGGTTCTTGAGCACAAGACGATCGGAATCCTTGTACCTGAAAGAGACATTGTCGAACTGGATACGCCCGCTAGTTGGCCAGTTGGACGACGCTGGAGGATCAGCCGACGGGATCTTGTGGGGCGCCTCCTGCTCGACATCAATGTATTGCTGCATGCGCTCCGGGCTCACCATTGTCGTTTCGACACTGGACCAAGCCTGTACAATGCGCTCCATGCTGGTCGACACCTTGAGCACGTACGCGAATGCGAGTCCGACAATCGCAGCAGAGACTTGGTCGTGGAGTAGCACCAGCGAGTACGCGACGATAAAGACGAGCACGCTTCCCAAAAGCTGGATACGGAGTCCAAACCATCTAGAGATCGCCAAGCGCGCGTACCAAATCTTGTTGGCAATGTCGAGTTTCTCATTGTTGGTCGACTGGAAACGGCTCACATCTGTAGGGCCAAATGCCCGAATCGTAGACCCTCCTTCTATGGACTCGGAGAGATGGCTCAAAATGGGGGCTTCCGACGTACGCAGCACACGCTCAATTTCTCTCGCCGGCTGCAAGTAGAAAATGCCGACTTGCATATAGAGCACCACGACGGGAAGGAGAAACAGACCCTTCCATTGGATGATGACCGCCGTCGTGATAAGCGTGCAGCCGACGGCGAAAAGATTCGCAAAGAAGCCACCAAATGAAAGCGGTACCGGGATATCGACGTCAGTGACGTCGTTCGAGTATCGCATCAGGATTCGGCCAATGGGGTTCGCGTCGAAAAACTTGATGGGAGCGTGCATTAACGAAAACGTCATACGATCGAACATGCGCTTGGCTGCCCGCAATCCAAAGTAGGACACGGTCAACGTGCGGATGACGACCATGAACGCCGACGTGAGGCCAAGCACTGTGTAGACCTGAATGCGGTAGCGTTCTGAGACCCTGTCCTCTGGCTTGGCACTCGCATCCGTGGACCACGCACTCAACCAAAAGTCACTTGAGATCTGGAGACCTTGCCACAATGCCTGAGATAAAACAATAATCGCGAGGATCGGAAACCCACCAACGGCGTCGTAGTAGGCTTTGAAGACGTGAAAGCCGACTCGCCCTTCTTTCCGCTCTTCGTCTTCAATCAGACGCTGTGACTCGCCACCATCCTCGCCCTTGTCAATACGAACTTCACCGACATCGTCAAACGTGCCGCTCACAGTTCGACGCATGTACGGAGACTGCAGTCCGATGGCTTTGTCCGTCAGCTCCTGCACATCGCCTCTTTCACTCTTCGTATCCCAAATTTCGTCGGACTGGTCTTCGTCAACCGAGATTGATACTTCTTCATACGACTTCCTTCCATACTTACGGGCAGCAAATGGAGCCACCGGGAAGTCGAAATCCGGTCGCATTCCACGCGGGGAGCGAGTCTCTACGGCCTCACCGTCCTCGTTGATCGTGATAGCGCGCGTGATATGCTCCGACGCAATAATCTCGGGGTTGTGGGTGACAAGGATGACCGTGCGATGACGAAGTAGCCCAAGCAAACACTTCTGGAAGATCTCGTTCTGCACGATGGCATCGACAGCCGAGAGCGGTGCGTCCAAAATGTACACACTGGCGTCGCTGTAGCAGGCACGAGCAAGCGCAATGCGCGCTTTCTGGCCCCCCGAAAGATTCACGCCACGCTCACCAATTTCCGTACGATCCCCCAACGATAACGACTGCAAATCCGCTCTTAGTGCACACGCTTCAAGAACCTTCTCGTACTTCTTGCGGTTGAAAGGTCGGCCAAACAGGATATTGTCGCGGACTGTGGCATGCTGGATCCATGGCTGCTGCGAGCAGTAGGCGACGGATCCGCCGACATAGACTTGACCCTCGAGTTTGAGCATGTCGCCAATGAGCGCCGCACACAGAGACGACTTGCCGCAGCCGACGGGTCCATGGAGAACGACAAAGTCGCCAACTTGTACTCGCAAGTTGACATTCACTAGCACTGGATACTCCTGCTCCCACGCGAACGCTGCGTTTTCAATGGCGACAATCACGTTCTCGGCAATGTACTTGTCAGCGTCCGGGTGGTCGATCGTGTGCACGCTATTCGCGTCGAGCTCGGGGAGATCGAGAAACTCCCCAATGCGGTGCTGCGCGACCTTGGCCTTGACCACAGACGCGATAATGTCCGTAATGTAGCGCAGTGGGATCTGCACGAGCTGAAACAAGGCGATGCTCGTGAACACGACCGACGGCGTGAGCTCTTGGTGCATAACCGTGGTGTACACGCTGAAGGCTGCGACGGAGATGAAGACCGGCAACCCCCATGTGAGCACCACGCTCATGGCGTTGAACTTCATAAAGTTCCAGATCGTCCGCACTTCCTGCGCACGCGCGTCGCCGATGCGCGCGAGAAACTTGTCTTCCCAGGCGTTGAACTTGACGATCGTGATCGACTTGAACGCCTCAGACACAGCCTGCAGTCGCGCATCCTTGGACTGCATGAACGCCATGTACAGGTTGTAGATCGTTGTCGAGATGAACTGGTTGATGAGAAACACGACGGCAATCACGGCAAACCCGGCAAACGACGCCGGCCCAAGCAGCCGATACAGCAGCACGCCGACCGCGACGATCTGG
>JAADVZ010000640.1:0-18479 GCA_023335925.1 Pythium phragmitis | reverse complement strand
GCCACTGACGCATTGCCTCTTGGTCTCCCTTCTGCACAGCTTCTCGGCGCCCGTCGCAGCCGCTCCTGCTGCTGCAACATCCACTGTCGCCGCAACGCCCGCCGCGTCGAAAGCGCCTGTGAAGGCGGCTAAGTCTGCACCGGTCGTGGCGGCACAGGCGACGGCGAGCGCGGCCGCCAAGGCCGCGACCCCCAGCACCAAGGCCACGCAAGGCGGCAAGGCAGCGGCGACAACTACTTCAGTAGAAGGCGGCTCGACGCTCGATGTACGTGACGTACGTATACAGAGCTGCTCATTGTGAGGACGGTCTCACTTATAGTAGTAACCACAGGACGTGGACATGGATGGCGCCGCCGCTGCGAGTAGCGATCATCTCGTCTATTCGATCGACTACCTGCTGCAGTTTCAGCCCATTTGCGACACTGTACCGTGCTATTTTCCCGACGTCGTGCGCGCGCCGGCGCCGCCGCGGCTCGGTCGCTACATTAATGACCGGCTCGTGTACACGGTGTCCGAGCTTCTTCACGTACGGAACTCTTTCTCTGTCTTACGCTCTGGGCTGAAAGTATTAATATTTGGTGTGATATAGTTCCAACCACTGTATCAAATGTTTCCCCCGGATCTCGAGTGGAGTGAGACGCTTGCGATCGTTGTCGAGTCGATGGACAAGAAACCCACAGCACCGACCAAGCCCAGCAAGAAGGAAAAGGCCAAGGCCAAGGCGGCAGCCGCCGCTGCGGCCGCTGCATCGGCAGCGACCACTGGTGACCAGCAGCTCCAGTACGACCCGACGCTCATGTGTTACTTCAATCCGACCGAGTACGCCGCGGCACTCAACATGGCAGTGTATGGAAGCACCAGCGCGACCAGCACTGGTGCCACTATCACAGGGACGACATCACTGAATGGGAAGCTCAGCGCTGCGGACGGCGTCAACCCAGCGGAGGAAGCCGCGCTCGCGAAGCGACGACTCACTGCGTACGCGTGTTTTTACGGACAGGGGCTGTTGCGTTGTTGTTTGGCTCACTGGTGGGATGGTTGCAATAGATTACTAGACGATGTTCAGCCCGAGTCGGTCCCCGACGTGCTCACAAAGTTTGAAGCGATCGAGATCTCGTGCACGCACACGCTACAAGAAATTATCAGTCTGCTGTTCGATCGCGCTATCGCCGCACCCGCATTGTGGTTCGTCTCCGTGGAGATCGTCCGGCTCGCCTTCACGTCTACTGACATTGGTTCTGATATCCCTCAGCGATGCCTACGCGCAACTGTGCTCGGGCATGGCAGAGCGCACACCTGAGTTTAAAGAAGGTGCCAAGACGATCAATTTCCGTCGCATTTTGCTCACGCGATGCTACGAGGCACTGATAGAAGAACCCGAGACGACGTCCATCCCACCAGCTTCCAATGGAACCCAGAACGGATCTGCTGCCACCACCTCGAGCGTGTCACCGCCACAGCACTCGTGGCGACGACAGTGTATGCTGCAAAATGTGTGCCTGATCGGCGAGCTCTTTCGGCGGCAACTGCTCACGGAGAATGTCATGCACGTGTGCGTGGCCATGATGCTCGAGGACGAAGTGAATCCCCAAATGGACGTGATCGACGCGGCGTGTCGACTGCTCATGCTGGTGCGTGGAAGAATCCCTCCTCGGTTTTTCCATCAGCCTTGTTTGCTGAGACCCCGACGTGATTTTGCAGGTGGGTGATCTGTTGGACGGTTCCAGTCCGGCGTCCCGGCGAACGATGGACGAGTACTTTGACGTCTTGCAGCGACTGGCCGACCACAGTGTGGCCCAGAGTTCGCTCAAGGAGACGATCGCAGAGGTAGAGGCCATGGACATTATTTTCGCCTTGTTTGCAATCAGAGAGTCTGACGGTCCTTCTCAGATGACAAGCGTACGAGCAGGCGGGTGGACGAAGAAGCGCTTCGACGCGAGCGGAAGTCCAACCAAGACGAGCGTTACTAGCGCCGCGCCATCAGTTCCATTGGCGTCCACAGTCGCCGCGACGATCGCCGGAGAACCAAAAGCATCACCGTCCACGGACGCATCAGATTCCAAAACCAAAGCCGTCTCTGCAGTGTCGTCATGACGGCAGAACCACCCCCAGCTCGTTATGTCGCCGAGCGCCACTCCATAGTCCCCCAATAGTTTCCCCGTTCCCCCAGGGGCGTCGTGAGGCGACCTGAGGGACGACAACAAAAAATGTAGATCGGTTTTGAATGACAATACAAGGCTGCCGTATTTAACGATCACTCGGTGTGGCGATAGATCACATCCAGCAGTCGGAAAGATCCATCGGGCGTCGAGCTTCCCGGTGGAGAGAACTCGAACCGGATCGCAACGTCATTCTGCTCGTCATCGTCATTATCGCCGCTCTCATCCTCGTCATATCGCTCGGCGTCGATCTCTTCGTGCAGCACGAGCTCGTCGCCGTCACTGGAAATTTGCAGGAAGCGGCACCACCGATGGAGACGCGGGTGGTCACGAAGCAGGAAGGCGTTTGCGTCGCCCGCGAGCACGACCTCACCAACGCCAGTGGACGCGGCCATGTAGCGTCGCGCCTCGAACAGCAGAGCGAGCGTCTGGTACACGCTTCCGAGACTGGGCACAACACACATCGATTAGATCAGCACCACGACCTACCGGCCACAACAAACGAACAGTATCACCTCTGCTCTACGAAGAAGCGCTCGAACGAGTCGACAAGCAGCACGGAGCTCTTGTCGCGCATGAGATGGAGCGAGCACGCAAAGTGCTGGAGCTCGGCGCTGGTCTTGATGTACTTGATCTGAATGCGCCGCCACACTTCATTATCCATACCTGTCTTGGCAGGCACGCCGCAGCGTAGACATGACTGCAGGGGCACAACCACGGGCCTCTGTTGAGGCCGCGCGCTGTCACCACAGAGCAACAGCACGACGTTTTTCCCTGCGCGGGCGCGTGTAAACCCGTACTGCAGAAGCAGTGACGTCAGCCCGGCGTCCATGGCCGCGTGGAGATAGAGCAGCTCATCCCGTGGTCTCTCTGAGTCATCTCCACTTCGTGCGTCGCGTTGCGACGGCGGCACACCGCAAAGCACGTCGCCGTGCGTGAAGAAGGCCTCCAGTTGCGAAGGAGCCATCGCGTTTGGAATTGGCGCGTTTTTTTCAGTGGATCCAGTTGCTGGATTAGAGTTGGAGAGATCAGTTTGTTTGATTTCTCCCAGTAAGAGTGATGGTAAGTTGCTAAATCAGGGTAGAGGAAATGGAGGATGCTGGCACAGTGAATTGCCGCATCAGTGATGAAGGTGCGTGTGACCTACTGCGGCTCGTAGCGGCCATGGACTCACGCTGCAATTTCGCGCCCTGGTTCTCACCGCTGCTCTGTAGTCGGCGACGTTGGAAGCGTATTATCGAGCGGAGCTGCTCTACACACAGGTGCAGGAGATCCTGCGCGTGGACGACCATGAGTCGCAGGATGCGACGGCACTGAAGGTGCATTGAGCGATGCGCTCGGTCCTGCAAAACGCCCTGTGCACACGCGTCTGATTTCTGTGTCTGCCCACTTAGCTTGCAGATCTCCTACTCTCCGCAGCACAAGTGGATCGCATCCTGCGCAAGGACAATGAAGGGGCCAGTGTGCTCGGCGTGTCGTCGCCCTTGCTGCACCGTGCGACGGGCTTGAGCGACGACCGCGCTGTCCAGTTTCACCGAGAGGCTTCGCGAGTACGTCGTCGTATTTGTGCTATGCTCTCGTAGCGGCGTCTGACACTGGGACCGTGTAGCACGCGTTGCTGCCACGCATCGAAGACAAGCTTCGCATCAAGTGCAGCGACGTGTGTGACGTCGTGCTGCCCGAACTCATCGACCGATCCGCAGCGTCCTCTTCGCCTTCGTTGGCGAATGCACCTTTAGCGCGCCAAGTGGTGGAGATGCCGGCGCTTATCGTGGAGCTGCAGTCGCTGAAGCACCAACGCGAGAGTCGCATCGAGGAGCTCAAGAAGCAGCTGCGCCAACAGCTCCTGGACGATCTAGCCCGCGTCAAGGCCATCACCGCCACAGTGCAAAAGCTACTTGTGCAGTACAAACAGCACGACGCCCCGCGCGTGCTTCACGCCAAGGTGCAGTGGCTGGTCGCGTGCTCGCGAGCAATGGGCGTGCGCGCCAATGTGCTCGCCAAGCAAGTACTTGTCGAGACGTACACTTCCGACCGGATCGCTTTGCTGTCGCGCGTTCAGTACGTTGTGAACTGTAAGAAGTACCGTCATGAAGAGACTGATTTTGTTCGGTGTGTGCAGCGAGGCGCTTGAGGAGCGACGGCGATCCGCCTTGGAAGAGCGTGGACAGGTGCGTTCTTGTTAGGAACAGAACACAAGGAGAAAGTCGCCTCTCATATATTTCACGGATAACATTGTTTTATTTATTGGGCAGCTCGAGGCCAAGCTTCATTTGTACCGCAGTGCCGACCCCGAATATCAGGCCATTGCGCGCGAGTACGCGTTCGTGCTGCAGGGCATCGCCGAGAAGAAAAAGTGGATCCAATCGCTCGACCTGTAAACTCGGAATCTACGTGGAGCTCTTCTTTTTGAGGCCGTGCTTGAGAATGGCGCTGCTGAGCTCGCCCACAAAGGCGTTTCCGTGCATGGGGCCCTGCTGCAGCTTGCGCATGCCGTTGATGACCTCGCGCGTCTTGGAAATGTAGAGCCCGTCCATGCTCGAACGCATGTCGATCTCCATGTCTTCCACCATGCGGCCCATGTTGGACACGTGAGAGTACTGGTCCTCAAACTCCAGTGTCTTCTCCGTCTATGCATATAAGAACGGATTATGAGCTCTTCAGTCCTTTCGGAAGGGCTCAAGTGTGAGACTGTGTCTACCTGACGCGTGAGCGTGCCGTCGAGCGTGAGATCGCCGAGTTCGGGGCGGTTCACCTTCATGGCCAGCAGCACCGTGGTCGTGAGCCGGTACGTCGCTTTGCGTGGCGCGGGACCACTGAGCTCATTGACTTCAAGCACGTGAATCGAATTCCACGAGCCCTTTTCCACGAAGCGCTGGTCGATCACGTCCTTCTTGACCAGAAAGCACGCCGCAAAGGCCACGTCCAGATCCCACATGTACACCGAGGAGATGCCGCCTTGGTAGTACAGCTCTCGGTACGAGTCAAAGATCTCGTTGGCGTACACCTCGAGCTCGCGGAGGTTCTCGGACGGAAAAAAACCTTCGCTGTCGGGTACCTCGGGGTCGTACTTGTTCGACCACGGAGAGCTAACCACGCAAACAGAGGATAATCAGCACCCGTATGCAAGAGACGACCAAAAACAGTGGGGCGAAGATTGGCAACGCACCGGTACGAGTCGCCGTCACGGTTGTAGTCACAGAGCAGGTACTTGCGCCCATTCGTCGGGTCGATCGCGACCTGCAGCGGCTGGTCCACACGCTGGTAGAGCTCGTCCGTGAGCGCCGGCACGAGGCGCGTGAGGCTGTAGAGATCTTGCTCGACATCGCGCGGCGGCATGCGGCGCATGAGATTGAGACACGACGTCAGCGTCGCGTCGCCGTGGTCGCCCATGGTAGCTTCTCGTCCGGGATTTGCGAGGGAGGGGAAGAATCAGCTTCACCTTCATACTATTGGTCAAAAATGATGGCTATTTCTTCCAATGAAAACCTAGATTCATTTGATTGGCTGAAAATGACTTCTCATATCGGACTGGTTGGGAAGAGTTGCCGCGGACGCCAATCGACGGGATCACCATGAGCAAGAAGGTCTCGCTGCAGCACCAAGCGGCGTTCGATGCGGCCGCGCCCATCGTCGGTACGTGGTGTCTTTACGTGGGCTAATATGTGTTGCTGTGGTCTCACCTATCGTATCAACAGCGTCATTCCGCAATGGCCCGCCGCCGCCGGCCAAGCGCAAGGACCTGAGCTTTGAAGTGTTTGAGAACAGCGCCAAGAAGCAGCGCCTCGTGGTCGCCAGCACGGAGCGTATCGCGTACCAGGGCGCCAACTTTGGCTACCTCAGCGCTGCCAACGACTTCGCCAGGTGAGCTTCTAGTGTTGGCGGTCCACTCGTCCCCCACATTCGCTGATTTGCGGGTCTCTTTCCTCTCTGGTGAGCAGCTACGCTGTTGGCATCTACGACAAGAACACGCAGGAAGTTCGCTTGTGCAACGTGAATCAGATTTACATGATGCAGCAAACTGTCAAGGGATCGGCCGACAACGTTGACGAGAACCGCGGCGAGGCCAAGAGCTACATGGACAAGAAGCGCGACCTCGTCGAGATGTTTGGCAGCAAGAAGAGCAAGCGGATACAGAAGAGCATTGAAGAAAACATCGTCAACGTCCAGAACGTTAGCGGCGCGGCGTCGATTACCGAGACGCTCAAGAAGCAGATGAGCAAAGCCCAGGAAGACGCGCGCGCGCGCGACGCGGCGTCGTCGGTCGAGTCGGCGGCGCTGGCCACGCGCAATGCGATTCTGCCGCCGTACAACCTGGATGCGGCTACGCCCGAGCAAGTCTACGTCATCGACAAGTGTACGTGGCGTCTGTATACGTATCTCTCTCTCCCCCGTGATGGCAACAGAGAACTAATTGGTTGAGACTGGTGTGTAGTCCTTCATGCGCCGGTCATGGAGTCGCTCCTGATGAAGGCCGACGAGTGGCTCGATGCACTCGAGACGTCGAGCGTCGCCGATGTTGCGGCAAGCCACAAGCTCGGCGCGCTTCCCACACGGCTGCTGCTATCGCTGCGCACGCCGTACGACAAGACCAAACTCGCGTATCTGGTGTATCTGCAGTACCTGCTCGATCTGTTCCACACGAACTTTCCCTTCCGCAAGACCGTCGTGGCTTTCAGCGAAGAGAAGAAGATCCCGCTCGTCGTGCTGCGCCAAATGCTGGCGCTCTTCGCGGACGCGAGCCAAACCGACAGTGGCTTCATGAGCTACATGCAGCCCAAGCAGAAGAAGGATCAGCTCATTTTGTACATGCTCGTGCTGGCGCTCACGGTCAACGGCTTCAGTCTCGACCTCACCGAGCTCGCGGCCGATCTCAAGCGCTCGGCGCCGTCGTACGTTGTGGTCTCACTAGTACTGGTCGATCTGAAGTGGCTGACGCTTTGGTCTCTCTCCTTGTAGGCTCACGATGTACTGCCGGCAGCTGGGGTGCGGCGTCGAAAAGGTCAAGGCCGAGACGGCCGTGTACGGCTCGAACGCGCTCTCGTCCAAGAAGCAGGCCCACCGCACGGTGCTCACGCTGCCGCTGCAGTTCCCGCAGCCGAAACGGGGCGGCGGCGGACCCCCGCGTCGCTAATATATCCCTAGCGACACCCACTTGCATAGTAGACACAATGACGTGCGTTGGCTCAAGATGGAGTTGGTGGTATTGGTTTTGTTTTTGTCGCTGCGTGGTGGCGGGGACCTAACACTAATATACGGTGTGGGGAGGGGAACGGAAGGCAAAGCTCAGCCGTGGAGGTCCGACTCGGTGGAGAACCGCATGGCCGAGCCTCGCGAGTTGAACGAGCCCGAGCCGCCGGCCTCCAGCATGGCGTAGCTGTCGTTCGTGTCGCGCATCTCGTCCATGGCGTCCATCCAGTGCGAATCTTCCTTGGCCGAATCGAGGCCGGCGAGGCCATTGGACGGCGACGTCTTCTTGGCGGCGCCTGGGGACGGGACCTCGTCCAGCGTGTCTCGAAAGCCGTCGCCGCCCAAGATACCGGCGTTATCGTACGAGTTCATGAAGCTTGTGGCGCCGGCAAAGCTCTCGCCGCCCGCGTACGACTCGGCGTACGACTCGGCGTACGAGCCTTCTCGGTACGAGTTGCCGTAATCAGAAGGCGCCGCGATCGAGGCGCCGGGCCCGCGGCTCTGGTCAAACGTGTTGGCCGACTTCGTAAAGTCGGCGACGTGGTCGTTGCTGTTGCTGTGGTGGAACGGCGGCGGCGAGATCTGCGGCGCACTGTCGGTGAATTTGGGCGAGGACGGCGTGGCGTACGTGGCCATGATCACGATGTCGTCCTGTGGTGTGGCCGTGGCTGTGGTCTGCCGGCTCGGCTTGGGCAGGTCCATGGAGGCATACATTTTCGCGTCGTGCTGTGCGCTAGACGACTCGAGCGCGGGCGACTGGCCACTGTAGTCCCCATTGCCGTAGCCCTGCGCGTCTTCTCGCCGCGCACGGAAATGGCGGTACGCAAAGAACCCGATGATTCCGACAAGGCCCACGCAGGCCAGCACGATGCCGACGATCGCTCCTGCACCCATGCCGGAGGAAGCTTCTTCAGAGGAGGACGAAGTGTTGGTGGACGCGGCGGCGGGTGTGGACGGCGGCGCGGTGGTGGAAACGACGGCAGCTGTCGTCGGCTCTGGGGTCGATGGCGGTTCGCTGGTCGCGGCGGGTGGTGCGCTGGACGGCGGCGGGGGATTGGTCGAGGGCGTTGGCGTCGACGGTGCGGGTGCGGGTGTGGGCGGCGGGGAGGAAGACGGGGGTGGCGCTGGCGGTCCCGAGGGCTTTGGCGTCTGTCCAGGGGGCGGCGACGGCGACGGCGATGTCGCGGGTTTGTTGTTGGTGTCGCTCGGTCGAGCAGTCTCGGCCGCGTCAACGTCTACACAGAAAAAGAAAAATGAGATACTGGATTGCGACGGCACTACAGCCCCACATACATGGTCCAGCGGCGGCGAGCGCGAGCAGCAAGACGAGTGTTGGGATACGCATGGGGGGAGGAGCCGAGCCAACCAACCAGCGGACGTGGAAGGAAATTATGAAGGCCACTCGGCCATGCTATGGGCCGCTGTGGTCTGAACGTTTGCGTACGTAGATAGATTCCTCCATAGGGCTGGCGACAGACCACGGTCGTGCGGTCGAGAAAAGGGGGATCGTGCGATGATAAGGGTTGCGCGCCTTCCACTGTTCAGCAAGCAGTGGCATGAGAGTCAGATCGACATCAGGAAAACGTCGCGCAGTTGTGATCATATAACATCCCCGCAATACTGACATGTAGCCACTTCCGACGAAGAAAGATCCAGGAACGAGAGAGGGGTTAGGGGTTGAGACTATTGGCTATAAAATGAACTTCTATTTCAACCAATCTTGTGCCAGGAGATCATTATGTGTGTGTACGGCTGTCCCCATTAATGTACAACCGCATACACCATAAGTCTTCATCTGTCTAAATCCTGCCCCGGACCATCACTTTCGAACGAGGTGACCACCACTCTTGCCTTATTCCAAAAACCTTGAGGTTTTATTTCATCTCTCGTTGAGGTCCCTGTGGGTGCGCTTCGGCGGTGTGTGGGAGCAGGCTCAAGAAGAGAAAGAGAAGGAAAGCCCATCGCGGTATTCGCATATTCGCTGCCTCTTGTCGACAGCGGCGTGCCTGTGTCTCCCCCCTTCCGTCCCTCCCTTGCCCCCGTGACTCGGATCTCATGAGCACCGTGCGCAAGTCCAACAGCTTTGGCATCAGCAGCGGCGGTGACGAGGCTTCGCCGCCGCCAGCGCCGGTGTACAGTCGCTCGCTGTCCATCAACTCGGACGACGAGTATAACTATAGCGATCTCGAGGAAGATGACGAGGCCGAGTACGTTGACGATGATGATGGAAACGCCTCGGTCGGCTCCAGCAGCAGCGCCGGCCGCCGTCGCACCGGCTCGGACCTCAGCATGGAAGAGAAGCCCATGGACAGCGGCCGCCTCTCGCCACTGGGCGCCGGTGGCTCGGCTGCCAAGAAGAAACGCATCAGCGCTGGGCTAAACCACCAGAATGCCAAGGCCACCGACGAGTACCGAGTGATCGACGAGGAAGAGCTATTCCAGGAACTGCGGGAGCTCATTCAAGAGATCGCGTCGGTGCTGGAGATTACGCCGGCCGTCGCCGCGGTTCTCTTGCGCCATTTTGGGTGGAACAAGGAGAAGCTCTTTGAAGGGTACTACTTGGATCCGACGAAGGCGCGCCAGGATGCGGGTGTCGAGTTTGCGGATGTGGCACCGCCCAAACTTCCTGACGATCGTGAGGTGAGAAAATCTATGTGGTTTACCGCGGTGGGGACAAAATGCTTAATATGGCTCTTGGTTATCTTAGGTTGACTGCATGATTTGCTGCGATTCGTACCCACCAAGCGAAGTGTTTGGCATGGGCTGTGGTCACATCTACTGTGTGGTACGGTGTGAACGAACAGGGTCGATCTTTGAAGTGTATCCATCCTGACAAGAACGGGTTTTCCTTCTCGTGTACAGACATGCTGGAAGTCGTACCTGTCGGTCAAGGTCACCGAGGGGCCACCCAGTGTCATGACGACCTGTCCAGCCCATGGATGCAAAGAAATCGTGACCGACACGATTTTCCGCGAGCTGCTCAAGCAGGATGACTACGAGCGCTACTCGCGCTTTGTGCTGCGCTCGTTCGTCGATATAAACAAGGGCGTCAAGTGGTGCCCAGCAGCTGGGTGCAACAAGGCGATCTCGAGTGCTGGTGGTCTCTCATCGGTGCGCTGCTCGTGCAGTTGCGTGTTCTGCTTACGATGCGGTGAGGAATCGCATGCCCCCGTTGCCTGTGACCAGCTCGCGACCTGGCAGGAAAAGTGCCGCAACGAGTCGGAGACGGCAAACTGGATCCTTGCCAACACCAAGAAGTGTCCCAAGTGCTCGGTGCGCATTGAAAAGAACCAGGGCTGCAACCACATGACGTGCCGAAAGTGCCACTTTGAGTTCTGCTGGGTAAGCAAGAGGCGATTACATTGCGTGGTGATGAGAAAACGATTGTTATTGTGCTGATAACGCTTGCATTGTGCCCAGATTTGTATGGAGGACTGGCACAAGCACGGCTCGAGCACGGGTGGCTACTACAAGTGCAACCGATTCGACGCACAGAATGTTGCGTCGGACTCGGATGCGGCCCGTGCCAAGGCTGAACTGGATCGCTACCTGCACTATTACCAGCGGTTCGCTAACCACTCGGAAGCTGGCAAGTTTGCGCAGCGGATGCGAGAAGGTACCGAGGCCCGGATGGTGGAACTCCAGGCGAGCCATGGCGAGTCGTCGTGGATCGATGTCCAGTTCTTGAACGCAGCGACCGAGCAGTTGATCGAGTGCAGACGCGTACTCAAGTACACGTACGTGTTCGGCTACTACCTGCCTGCTGGCAAGGAAAAGAACCTCTTCGAGTACCTGCAGGAGAACCTCGAAAAGAACACGGAGCACCTCACTGGCCTGTCAGAGATGCCGCTGGACAAGATGAACCGCGCCGAGATCGTCAACTACACGCGTGTGACCGAGACTTTTTTGCGCAATCTGCTCACGGGCGTCGAAGACGGTTTGACGTCTGGCGGGCCGATGCTCGACCTTTAGGAAGTGGATTCCAGTGGTGGAATTGATTGGCTTTTGCTCATTCACCCATTTGCTTGAATGCGTTCCGCGCTCTTCGTCTCCTAATTACTAATACAAAAGCTCGGCTTGTTTCAGTCACAATTTTTTTTTTTGGTAAGCAGTAAACCTCATAATTTATAATGTAACAACGCGGTCCATCTTCTCCTTCCTCTGTGTGTCTGTGTCGTGTGTGTCTCTGGACCTCGTGGTCTTTTTTCTCTTTCTCAATTATCCTCGCCCCGGAGCGTGCGCGCCGCCTGGATGAGTGTCTTTCGTGCGGCCGTGTCCTTGATGCCCAAGAAGTTGAGGTCGTCCTTTTCGATCCCAGTCTATCGAAAACAGAGAGCCACAAGTCAGTTCCCCACGCCAAAATCCAAAGTCTCAGGGGGGCACCATTTACGCACCTCGCGAATGAAATCGACCGTCGCGAAGCCCTTGGCCTTAAAGACGGATGTGTACCGCTGGAGCTCGAGCTGCTTGAGCCACTGGTATACCTCGTCGTCCTGGTCTTGAAACGTGTCTTCGACCGCATCTACTCGCCGACCGGCCGACTCGGGACGCCGCTCCTCCATGGCCTTGGCTCGCTGGATGCGGCTGCCGCTGCGGGTGCGGCTGTCGTTGCGGCTGCCGCGGCTGCCTCCTCGTTCGCGCGAGCCGCCTTCCGAGCCGCTAGAGTAACGGCTGCCGTTGTTCGCCCCGGCGTTGCTCTTGCTGCGGAAGAGCAAGTGCGCGGTCGAGATCCGTGCGGCACTGCCGCTCGCTTTGATCGCGGCCTGCTCGTTGGCAAAGTCGATCGCGTGGTTAATGAGCGCCATCCACCGCTCGAGGTCTTGGAGGTTCGACGCGCGCAGCTCGCGCTTGATCTTCCACCGGCCGTCGACGATATTGAACGCCAGCTCGGGCATCTCCATGGTCTTGAGAACATAAGAGATTAAGTGAGACTAGCAACTCAGAGAACTAAGAAAACCAGAGAGAGGTCTCACCTTCCAAATGCGGCAGTCCTTAAGGTAGAGCGACGACACGGTGGGCGGCGCCGCGGCCTGGCTCAGCCTCCGTCCGTGGGTTCGGCGGGTCTGCTGCTGTTGCTGCTGCTGCTCGGCGGCGAGCTTGTCGGTCGAGTTGAGGTGGTCGCGGTCCAACAAAAAGAGCTTTTCCGACCACCCGCGGTTGCCGCGGCGGTTCCGCTTGAGCATCACGCCCGAGTGGTACGGCGGCGGCGGCACGGGGCCGGCCTCTTCTTCTTCTTCGTCAATCTCCATCGTGTCGGCGCTGCTGTCATTGTCGCAGTCGTCGTCGTCGTCGTCGTCGTCATCGTCATCATCATCGTCGTCGCTGTCGTCGTCGTCATCTTCCACGTCAATCTGCGGCTCGCTCTCCCTCGCAGTCGCCTGCTGCTGCTGCGCCGCGGGCGTGAATGGCCGGAGTTCAATGGGCCCAGTCTTGTCCACTGTGAGTTCCTTGGACGCGACGATCGACTCGAGCGACGCGACGACCTCGGCGATGGTCGGGCGCTCGGACGGCTCAAACGCGACGCACTTTTCTGCGACGCGCGCCAGCGCCGGCGGACAGGACAGCGGCAGTGCATCGCGGAACTCGTCCACGCGGATCTGGAACTTGTGCTGCGGTAGCCGCAGCAGAAAGCCGTCCTTGTTGGCCTGGCGGCAGCACAGCATCTCCATGAGCACGACGCCAAAGCTGAACACGTCGACGTTCTCATTGTAGTCTTCGTCGAGAAACATCTCGGGGGCCATGTACGCGTCCGTGCCGCAGTACGACTTGCGGCGCGGGCCCTCGGGCGGCGCACTTTCGCCGCGCGGTTCCGTCCACCACTTGGTCTCGGTCGCAAAGCCAAAGTCGCAGAGCTTGGCGCGCCACGCGTCGTCGAGCAGAATGTTGGACGACTTGATGTCGCGGTGGATCATGCCGGACGCGTGGAGAAACGCCACGCCGCGCGCAATGTCAAGCGCCATGTCCGTGAGCCGCGCCCAGCCCATGTGCGGCGTCTTGTCGGCGCGCGTGTTCTTGAGGAGCATGTCGAGGTCGCCGTGGTTCGAGTGCTCGCTGAGAATCAGCACTTGGCGCGTCTTCCGCGAGTCGGCGGCGCCGACAAACTCGAGGATGTTGGGGTGGCGCAGCTTCTGGAGGATCTCGACTTCCTTGAGCACAAAGGGCGGGACATTGCCATCGTCCGTCTTGGGCTGGCACTTGACGGCGACGCGGCGCTTGTTGTACTCACCGAGGTAGACGACCGAGAAGGCGCCCTTGCCGATCTCCTTGCCGATTTTTATGGCTGCGGCGTCGATCGCGAAGAGCGACGCGAGCGACGCGTCGCCGTGTTCTGGACCGCGTTGGTTGGCCGACATGGACGAGTCCAAGGGTCTCCTTCTTCGCAAGTGAGTGAGAAGGTTGGTCGCCGTGGATCTGCAGGACCATCACCCCTCCAAGTCAGTTCCCATCACGCTCTCGCCCAAACCCCTCTTTGTTTTAACCCGCAGCTTCAACGTAGTCAGGACAGAAAGAACCGTACCGTCACGTAACGAAGCGTCGGCGAGAGGGGGGGGAAGATTCACTCCTCGTTTCTTCCGGTTTCTTCCGTCAACAAATCACGGCGGACTTACGCTCCAGACGGCAGCGGTCGGTCACGAGCGGAAAGCAGAAAGTGGCTGCGCTGCGTCGTGGCGACCCGATGGCGCACTCGGGGTCCCCCTGTCGGATCTCGTGGTCTCACTCTCTTGAGCTCACTTCGCCTGTGGAGGGTTATTTTTGTTCACTCCTCAGACCATGTGGGTTCCGAACTCCAACGTATCCGATCTCCACAACATTATTAGGCAAATTGCCGGTGCGCGGATGGAACGGCACCGCCTCCAGCCCGCCAGACGGCATTGACTGACTGGCTATTCATAGGGCCGGAGAACTTATGGCTGCGGGCTCAGAACTGGGCGCCGTTTCGTTGGCGCTCGGGTTTTCGGTTTCTCAGCACGCGACGACGCGAAAGCCAACGTAATATTACATACGTACGACATTTGGGTGCTTGTTTCAGGTGGCTTTTTTCTTCGGTCTGGGAAGATCTGATATACAGCTACAGTACTGGACTTATGACAGTGATCTCACTGTATTCTCGCGGCCAGCGCAGACCGCAGCGCGGGCATGTAGTCGGCGATGATGCCTGAGACATTGAACGTGACGTGGTTGAGCATGTGCGGGTTCGCCTCCCCCAGCAGCTTGTACTCGTCAAAGCCAATGAAGCCGTCCTGGTCCAAGTCGACGTCGGCGATGGTCTTGTCCACGATGGTCTTGAGACACTCTTTGGGTATGTTGATGCTGTTCTCGTGGATGCACGCCTCCAGCATGCTCAGGAGCTCCTGCTTGGAGAGCTTCCCGTCGCGGTCGGCGTCCAGCACGTCAAAGGAGACTACGAGAACACAGATCCAGAGGAGATGAGCACGAAGGAAGATAAAAAGATGGAAGGATACGCAACCCACACTTGAGCTTCTCATCTCGTGTGCCCTTGGACGAGAGCACGGAAAGCGAGTCGAGAAACTCGCCAAAGCTGATGAACGAGTCGCCGTTCGTGTCGAACAACTGGAAAATGCGGTCCACGTAGAGCGACTCCTTGACTGTAAACCCAAGCGCCGTCTGGAACTCGCTGCGGTCGATCAGGCCGTCTTCTCGCTTACTGGCGCCGATGAGGTCGTAATGCGCATGGAGAGCGACGATTTCGTCAGCGGAGAAGTGCGTGGCCGCCGCAAAAGCCTCGACTTGAGCATCCGTGAGCTTGCATGTCAGTGCGGGAACCTGGTCAGCCGCTATTGAAGATGCTGCTGCGAAGGATGCTGCTGCGCCCATGAGGATGGAGGGATGAAAAGAAGCCGATGTAGTGAGCCAAAGGAGAAGCAGGCGCCCACTGCTGTTGTATATGGGACTCGTGATCGACGTCCCTTCATGATCCGTTTCCAGAACAGAATCCAGATATGGCTCAAGTCAACCGATCAAGTATTTAGTGTGGCCCACACTAACCCAGAATTAGCGCATTGTGGGTAGTGTGGTTCACACTATGTGCTTGCTGTGGCTTCTTCGTGGCTGGTGATTGATCGGTCTCACCTTGCCCACCACACGAAATCGATCATGCTCGCGACCCGAGTGCTCTCGCGCCTGCAGCGCTCGCGCGTCGCGTCCGCCAAGCACGTCCAGCTGGCGTTCCGCAGCTTCTCTTCCGAGACTTCGACTGGCGAGGCCAGCGCCGAGAATTCTAATGTTGAAGCCGTTGTCCAGGCCAGCATCGATGTGGACAGCGAGGGTAGTGTCATCGCGTCCGTCCCATTGACGAAGGTGTGGCATCTCCATTGTATCTGATGGCCAAAGAACACGAAGTGCTGACTTGTTTGTATGTACGCAATGCAGCTGACCGCCAATGATCGGTTCAAGTTCTTCCCGTTCGCCAAGGAGACCCAGGACAAGTTTGTGCCCGAAGGGTACGTCGTTCCGTCCTCTAGTTCCAACGGCCTTGTCCTCACCTCCTTTTTACTGCAGCATCAACAAGCGCACGGAGACGACGTTTGACCTCGTGGGCCACCGCCACATGATGCTGCGTGAACCCACGCAACAGATCATCTCGACGCTTCAGAGTACGTGGAACGGACGGCGTCATCGCGTCCGTCATTTTCTCACCTCTGCATTCTGCTTCTGTCCATAGACTGGGAGACTGCAAAGAAGGACTCGTCCGGCGCCTTTCTGATCGACGGTGACCGTGGCTGCGGCAAGACCGTCGCGCTCCAGCAGATCGTGCAGTTTGCTCGCGAGAGCGAGTGGCTCGTGCTCTACGTGCCGACCGCTCGTGCGTGGTGCTTTGAAGCGCCGTACGTGATCCCGTCGCCGTACGTCGAAGGCAAGTTCGACATTGACTCGTACGGCGTGGAGCTGCTCGAGAATTTCCTCCACTGCCACGGCGAGCAGCTCCGTGCGGTGCCGCTCCGCGGATCGTACGGCGACCGGTACTACCCCGAGTCGTTTGCAGCCAAGCCCAAGGACGTTTCCGAGTACGACGCGTCGACACTCACGCTGCGCGATCTGGTCGTCAACGGCATTCGCGACGAAGAACTCGCGTGTGCCGCGGTCGTCGATCTCCGCAAGGAGCTGGCTGAGTGCACGGAGTACCCCGTGCTGGTCGCCGTGGACGAGTACAACACGTGGTTTGGCAAGACTGTGTTTGGTTACGAAGGCGCGGACGTCAAGCCGGGCGACATCTCGGTCATTGACGCGCTCACGGACCTTCGCGAAAAGGGACTCGTCCCGGACCGCAAGCTCAAGAACGGTCTGTTCATCGCTGCCATTACGGAGAACTTCCCGACGCGGGTCCACTTCAAGAAGCAGGTCGACTACCGCGCCCACCGAACGACCATGCGACCGTACACGCCCGAGGAGCTCAAGACGGTGATCGCGTACTACAACCAGGTCCACTTTCTTCACGGTGCGTTCTGAATACGAAGAGAGGGAGGTAGAGGGGACAGAGACTAATGCCATGTTGATGGATGACAGACAAGCCGACGGACGCGGAGCTCGCGTACTTTCGTTTGATGACCAAGGCCGTGCCGCTCAGTGTTTTCGACCGCGCGTCGTTCTCGTAAACCATCAAGCGAACGAGTCCATTCAGGGAATAGACAGGGAACAAAGAGGACCTCCCATCGGAGGCTGTAGTACTGACTCCGTAGTACACCACAAGGTCTGCTTTCAACTGGTGGCGACTGTTCTATTCCACTACGAGAGGATGGTTGTACTTGATGACCAAAACTGTAGCTCGTGTATTCACGGATCTACTGGTAGCGTTACTATGGCACGCAGACACCAATTATGCGTTCTTTCGACGACACTTTTCAACTCCCACTCAGACGAACAAAAAAAAATATCCTATCACGCTAATCTCGCGTTACTCACAGACGCGAGTCTCGAGACCACTCGGAAAGCTCCGACTCATCCGACATCCGGACCGACGAGCCGCTCGACCGCAGGGTATCGAGCTGGTTGAGACCGCCACGGCGCGTGCTGTCGTCCACATTAAACGAAATCACGGACGAGCCGCCCGGGGACCGCAGGGTATCGAGATCGCCACGGCGCGTGCTGTCGTCCACTTCGAACGAAATGACGGACTGCGAGTCGTCGTCTTCCTCGTCAAAGTTGTACTCAGGCGTGGGGGCGACGATCGTGCTTCCTCCTGCCGTACGGCGCGCCGGATTGAAGCGGCCACTCACGTGGCGGTTAGTCTTTTGGCTCGTGAATTCCCAACTGTTGTACTCGCTCAGGTTGGTGTCGCGCGTGCACCGCGAGGCCGAGCGCAAGTCGAACTCCGACTCCATGACTGAGCTCCAGCCGTCGCTGCTGCGGTCCATTGTCGAAAAGTCGTCCTCGGACGACGATCGTGCACTGGGAGCGCGAGCGCCGCCTTCAATCGGCGGCTGCTGTCCGCGCGGTGGAGGGATGGACCGCTCCATAATGGCGGGCGATTCGTCAGTGACAGCGCCCGTGGGTCGACTGTTGGCTCGGATGCCACGGTTGCTGCCCATGCCTTGCAGCGGAGACGGCAGCGAGAAGTCGGGTTGCGAGCCGCCCCCGTTCATTAGGAAAGTGGGCGAGAGACGCACGACCGACGGCCGGCCGGCTGCGATGTTGAAGCCGCCTTCGTTCCCATAGCCGAGCACGTCACGGTCGTCGTCGTCGTCGTCGTACGTGCGCCGGCCAATGAGGATAAAGAGCGTGATGATGATGCCAATGCCCACGATCACGCCCACGATCGAGAGGATGGACGCCAGGCCCATGCTGTAGCGACTGCTCGTGGGTTGGGACGCGGCCTCGACGGACGCGTTGCTACCACTTCCGGCGGTGGAGCCCGACTTCTTTGATTTCGCGGCGGCACCGGCTGTGCGGCCAACCGTGGGGTCGTGGGACGACGACGAGTGACTAGCGGTGTTGGTGCTGGCGCTGACGTTGACCACGCTGTCGGCCACGACGGGGGTGTTCCGGGTGCCCGGGTTCGCCGCACTCGACGGAGAAGACCCAGGAAGAGAAGCGGACGCTGCTGGAGTTCCTGGGGCTGCTGGGGCTGCTGGGGCTGCGGGAGCTCCTGGGGCTGCGGGGGTTGCTGGGGCT
>JAADVZ010000064.1:0-67094 GCA_023335925.1 Pythium phragmitis | reverse complement strand
GGTTCCTAGCTTCTATCTTTGTGGCTTCTATTTTCGGGGGAATGCTGACTCGCCTGCCCCTCAGCCTCTATGCAAGATCGAGGAGCAAGTCAAAGTACTCGTCCGACATTTCACGAATGCGGTCGTTCCAGTGGGTCGTGGCGTTTGCGTGGAGCGCGGCTGACACCTGCTCGCGCAGCTCCTGGTCGCGCGAGAGGTACATGTCCATGAGTGGGAGATTGCCACACACGCCGGCCGCTTCCTTGGCGATCAAAAAGTGGGGAGACTTGATGCACGCACGCAACCGCGAGAACGTCTTCCCCGTCAGATCCTCGGGGAGAAACACTCCGCGAATCATGAATTGCATCAAGATGCCCGTGATGAATCGAAGGTAAAAGAGCTGGAGCTGTACATTGCGCTGCGGCCATTTGCGGAGTACCCACGTGAGCAAGTCCTGGCCGTGCAGAGGAGAGAAGGCAGCGAGTCGGCAGATCACCTCACCGAGGGCGCTGTACGTCGTGGCTTCTACCGAGTCGGATCCTTCCTGGAACTTCTCCACTTGGTTGTTGCCATCAGACTTGTATTTGGAGCTCCCCGGGGAGCTGCGCATGAGGAGCTTGACCGCCTCGATAACACGTTCACACACAACATCGAGCGCTTCATCAATGGCCTCCGGGCTGTCTCCAAATATGTCGGGCGTCTCCATGATCTCGACCTCGGTAACTATGAGAATGGCATTCAGCAACGCGATGGCCCCCTTCATGCTGACCAGCTTGCGCGAGTCCGATGCGAGCGGCAGGTGCTCCATCGCTTGGTGGTCATAGATGGCGAGACAGACCCCCACGAGGCTCTTCAGCACGGCTTCACGATGCGAAGGCAGCGCTCGGTACACAGCGAAAAACACAGCAAAGGCATCGTACTGGGCGAGCACGTCAAGCTTGACGATACGGAGCATGGTCGTGGCGATCCACTGCTCCGAGAGGAACCGCTCGACAAGCTCGGCCGACGTCGAGCCGATCGGCGGCAAGTCGTACTCGTTCTCTTTTGGGTCAAACAAGAGCTTTGCAAACGAGGATTGGAACTTGAGTACGTCGATCAAGAGCAGCTTGCACCCAGAAAGCTTCTCGGCACTGCTGTGTGCCGCACGGTGGCTCGCCACGTCATCATCTTCAAAGTGAAACACATCGCCCTGATGGCGAGACCCGCCCAGAAAGAGCATGTTTAGTTCCTTGGTCACGTCCATGTCGGGCAGCAGCACGTGCATGAGCTCGAGCACGACATCGTCTTTGGTGAGGCGGTCACCCGCTGTGGTCTCTTGGCCTTTCTTCTTCTCTGGTCGGTGGCGGCCCACGCGACGCTTGGTCTTGCGGCGAACACCGGATTGCGGTCCAAGTTCCGGCGACGATGCCATCGCGTCAAAGTTGTCGTGGCTCAGTAGGTTGCCGGCCTCGTTGAAAATCATCGCACTCTCAAACAGCGTCATCGTGCGCGCCTCGCGCTTGGCGCCAAAGCTGCGGCTCAGCTCTGAACTCTCGGGCGCCGACGTCGCCAGCAGCGATGCTGAGCCGTCCAGCGACCAGTTGTTTGGGTCCAGATTCTCTTCGTTCTTCTCGGGCGGCCATGAGCGCGCTGCCGCCATGGGCACGGAGCGACTCATGAGCATTGGCGAGGTCGCCTCCTCCGCTGCGTGCTTGTCCTTGCGGCGAGTGGGAATACTACGCGCACCGTGCTGGCTACCCTCGCGATGCGTTGGCGCTGGCCCGCCGCGGCGTCCGTTGGCGTTGTTGGCGTTGGCACGCTTCTGGATATCGCGTTGGTGCTTGAGCTTGCGCTGGGTCTTCCACTGCACGTCGGCGTCCATGGCAAAGACGGGCGAGTCGGCCACGCGTGTCACATCCATCGGCTTCTTCTCGGCCGTTGGCGACATGGTGCTCTGAGGAGGAGGGAGGGAGATGACGGCAGAGTGGGGATCGCGCCGCGCTGGAGTCCGATGCGGATCTCAGTTTATGCTGCCAGAGGGGGGAAATTCCGGAATGGAAGAATGCGATTGCGTTTGAGGTTGGCCGACTTTTTTTGAGCGGGTGTAGTTTGCGCGCAATGAAATATAACGGAGGAACCTGCCAGATTCGACGGTTATGTTACGGGCGCGCGCGACATGTTGCTTGCTTTTGACGTGGACCATCACTCCTGTTGCACTTTTTTGAGCGGAAATTTACCGTGGAAGGGGTACGTCGACGGTGGCATTGAAGTCGCTCCAAGGATGACCGAACCCGCGCAGACGTGACTCAGATCGTTGAGAGCTTGGTTGCGGTGTGCATAAAACGACCGGATGAGAAGGAAGCCGGTGGGCGTCCGATTGAAAAGTCTTTACGTTCGATTGGCGGGGCCAAAATGCAAGGACTCCACCCGATCAAGAGCGAAGGACCGCATACTGCCCATTTGCCTGATGACCCAGCGCATAAGGCCAATCACCATGAGAACGCTGTTTGGTTGCGCAATTTGCGATTGCTCCCGCTCAGCATACTGGGACCGTGCTGAATGTAACCAACGTTTGATTCCCAACATTGTCAGCGATTGGACCACCAAAGGGTGCTCGGGGTCTAGAACTCAGTGCTCGGTGCACTCTTCACAGAATCTGCGGGCGGTGACCAGGGCGAAAGGGGGTACATTAGTCGTCACTTCCGACCCGTTTCCACTGTAACATTCCGACGACACCAACGACAGCAAGAACGACCGACGACGCCAGCCTCATTGGCGTTGGCATGCAACGTGCAACTTGAGATTTTCGCGATCTTGTTGTCCCGTCGTGGGTAAATTACCGCACGCCTGGAGCGTTTGCGGATGGATCAGTGTGAGCCGCAAGTTTGTTCCTCGATTCAAAAATGGGTGCCACTCTTTGAGAGTGATGGTCATTGCGACCTTGGGGACGTGATGGATCAACGTTCGAGTGACGCGCCTGACGTGGATCATTAGCAGAGACTGTTATCCGATCCGCCAATTCGAATCTCGCGGAATCTTGTGCGCGAGTGACATTGTTGAGTATGTGGGGCACATATTCCGCCCGTCGCCCGTTTGGCCACCAGCAACGAACACCAGCGCATTGCCTTTTCACTCCATGGGTGTACCAGTGACCAAGTCGTGCAACGAACGAACGGTGATCTCTATGCGTTCAGAGTTTTCTTTGGAGCAAGATCTGTCGGCAGAGTGAGCGTCGTGGCACTGGCAGTGCCAGTGCTCAGCTGCACGTGTCAGTGGCACGTGCAGCTGAGCTATTCTGGTTAGTGTGTACCGATTTGATGGTACAGAGACTGTGGTACACTGTACCTCTTCAGACTGTCACTATACAAAAGTGTCCTTTTCTTGATATGTCCGTTTCAAGAGTATGTTTTAGTTCATGTACCTCCGACAAACAATACGTCGACCTCTGATAAATAATCGCGAGCCGACACGTGGCCTCACAAATCGATCCTACAACGTAATTACGAACTCAATACAAACATCAAGTTATTCGATTTTTACGAAAAGATCTTTACGAAAATGCGTGTGTGCAACACCGCAGTTTTTTGGCTTGTCCCTCTCGCTCTCCGTTTGGGGTTCCGTCCGCTGGCTCGCTTCACCAGAGCAAGACCACTTGTCATTTCCCCCCTTCGAGAGAGACGACAACGCCGCAATAAGTACGTTTCTCTCGCTTCCGCCATGGAGCGCCTCTCGTGATGATGGAGTGAAGTGCTCATGGAACTTTTCTCCTTTTCGTAGTGCGTTTCCTGCATTTGATTCGCCCCGTCATGTGCGTGCTGCCCGAGGTGGCGCAGCCCGACCGCAAGATCCCGTTCCGTGAGAAGGTCTTGTGGACGGTCATCACGCTCTTCATCTTCTTGGTCTGCTGTCAGATCCCGCTCTACGGCATTCAGACCAACAAGTCGTCGGACCCGCTTTACTGGATGCGCGTGATTTTGGCCTCGAACCGCGGCACGCTCATGGAACTCGGTATCTCGCCCATTGTGACCTCGGGTCTTGTCATGCAATTGCTGGCCGGGTCCAAGATGATTGAAGTCGACCAGTCGCTCAAGGAAGACCGCGCACTGTTTAGCGGTGCGCAAAAGCTGTTCGGCATTCTCATCACGCTCGGTGAGGCCGTTGCGTATGTGGTCTCGGGCATGTACGGCAACGTGTCGGACATTGGTGCGTTCAACGCCATCTTGATCATCCTGCAGCTCCTGTGCGCCGGTGTCTTGGTGATCATCTTGGATGAGATGCTCCAGAAGGGCTACGGTCTCGGCTCGGGTATCTCGCTCTTCATCGCGACCAACATTTGTGAGAACATTGTGTGGAAGGCGTTCAGCCCGACGACGATCAACACGGGCCGTGGTACCGAGTTTGAAGGCGCGATCATTGCGCTGTTCCACTTGCTCATCACGCGCTCGGACAAGCTGCGCGCACTCAAGGAAGCGTTCTACCGCCAGAACCTGCCGAACGTGACCAACTTGCTCGCGACCATGTTTGTCTTTATCGTCGTGATCTACTTCCAGGGCTTCCGTGTGGACCTCCCCGTCAAGTACCAGCGTCTCCGTGGCCAGCAGGGCACGTTCCCGATCAAGCTCTTCTACACGTCCAACATGCCGATCATTCTCCAGACTGCGCTCGTGTCGAACCTCTACTTCATCTCGCAGCTGCTGTACAAGAAGTTTAGCACCAACTTTCTCGTGCGTCTTCTTGGCGTGTGGCAGGATGTGGAGGGCGCCGCTGGCCAGACCGTGCCGGTTGGTGGTCTCGCGTACTACATGTCGGCGCCTGCGAACCTTGCGCAGCTCATGTACGACCCGTTCCGCTTTTTGATCTATGTCGTCTTCATCCTCGGCTCGTGTGCGCTCTTCTCGAAGACGTGGATTGAGATCTCGGGCTCGTCGGCGCGTGATGTTGCCAAGCAGCTCCGCGACCAGCAGATGGTCATGAAGGGCCACCGCGACTCGTCGATTGTCAACGTGCTCAACCGCTACATCCCCACGGCCGCGGCGTTTGGCGGTATGTGCATTGGCGCGCTCTCGATGGTTGCCGATCTCCTCGGTGCGATTGGTTCGGGTACGGGTATCCTCTTGGCGGTGACCATCATCTACCAGTACTTTGAGACATTCGCCCGCGAGAACGCCGAGATGCCGCTTGCCGGTCTCTTTGGCTTCTAAGCCAGTCTCTCTCTCTCATTGGTGAAGCAACTCGAGTGTCGATTCGAAGACGCGCGGGTGCACAGTGCATGCTGCATGCAAGTGAGACGGCGAGGCGAGTCTCTTTATTTTTCAAGCATGGGCCCCACAAGCCGGATCGAAAGCGGCTCCAATAGGTTCTGTTCCCGTTCAAGAAGTACTGCCAGGTACTTTTTGCTGACAACCATAGAATAGGCAACACACAACGCTCAGCAAAAATGGGCCGCGGCAGGGGTGAGGTTGCGTTCCCCGGCGAGCAGGCGGCCGCATTAAGTTGCGGCTCGCGCTCGGCGTCCCCTGCGCGGCTCTAGGTGCACGATGGAGTCTGGCTTCCACGGCTGGAAGCTCTGTGTTTGAAGAAAAAAGGTCCCCCTCTCTGTTCTCGCGGCAAGATCTCCACGACGTCGCGATCGAGTAAACCACCAACAATACATGAGGTTAACAATTCATTTAGAGCGTATCTTTCCATTTCGCCAAGATCACGCAGCCAGGACTTGACTTGCCCAAGTCGACTGGCCCAGTCGACTGATGATGGCGACCTTGGTGCCTACTGAAATCACGTTTTGAATTGAAACAGTAAAATCGTGTTTTGGATCCATCACGGCCATCGTTTTTGAGCTGCAGTCGCCTGTTTATTGTGTAACCCCTTTGATTTACCGAATCAGTTTTTTTTTTGGATCTGTGGACAACGAAAGGCGGACATCAGCCGCTGCTAGGTTACACCTCCGCCTTTCGTCGTCGTACCGTCATTAGCCTCAATAAAAGAGCGTTCATCTGCGCGGAAAGCGTACCCTTCGAAAAGGCTCTCTCTTCATGATCTTCGTTCTATACGCTGCACTCCCATCGTGAAGGAGCGAGCGGAAGAAGGAGAAGATCGACCAACGGCCCACGCGTCTGAGCTTCTTTTCTCGTGCTTCTCGTGTAGTGGCTGTCCGTCGGAGTTGCTCCACTCGCTGTTGGTCGCTGATCCCAGTCCCGCTGTACTTTTCTTTCTCCGCACGGCATCGCCAACAAATGATCACGCGGAAAGAGTACGCGGCGCGACGGCTGCGGCCACCACGAGCGGTGCTTCCTCTAATGCTGATCGTGGTGGTCGGCGTTGTCTGTGGGCCGATTGCAACGGTTGCGCTCGTGCGGCAGGCGCAGACCGTTGCGCGGTGCGAGCGCTGGAGCGACGATGGCACGTGCGACTTCAGTCCGTCGCCACCCGCCATCGTAATAGACGAGCTCGACTTGGACGCACAGACGCTGTGCAAGGCTGAGCTCGCGGTCGCAGTCAAGCAAATCGATTTTGCGAACGCTGCTGGTGGCCGTGGCTATGTCAAGAGCGTGCGCGTCAATGGCCACGAGCTACTCGACAAGAGCATCTATCCGTCCAGCGCATACATTGCGCTCAACTACCCGCACTGCGACGATCTCTTCAATATTTTCCCGCCTTATGGCAACGGCATCATCGGTGCCAGCGGGCGCAAGTCGATCCAGGATATCGTCACGACCGGCGTCATTCAAACCGAGATCGCACTGGGCTGGAGCGGACCGCATGACCAGCTGCCCGTGTGTTCCATGGGCGGCTTCTCGTACGCGGGGTACGCTGAGATCAACGTATTCGTCGAAGCCCAGGACAAGTCGAGTACGTGGGGGTACATAACCACTGAAGCAGGAGGCGTCTAACGCTTTTTCTTTTCTTTTCATGCAGCATGTCCCGGATGGAATGAAACGACTGGGACCATGTGCTCGGGCCACGGCGAATGCATGTGTGCGATCAATGATATCACACCGCGAAGCTGCAACTGCCTGTACGTAGTGGCGTATTTTCTTCTTTGTGACATGGAGTTGTCACATTCTTTCTGTATGTGATAGACCCGGGTACGGTGGTCCGGATTGCCTTGACTGCTTGCCAAACTTCTTTGGCCCGGGCTGTTCGCTTCCGTGCGACCAGTGTCTCAATGGCCATTGCGATTCAGGCGAGCAGGGCACGGGCAAGTGCGTCTGTGCAGAGGGCTTTGACCCGTCGACACGGTGCGGCTCGTGTCTTCCAGGGTACTTCGGCGACAAGTGCACCAAGTGTCCGGACTGCAATTTCCCACACGGCATGTGCGAGGACGGACTCACTGGAAGCGGTCGCTGCTCGTGCGCCGTGGGCTTCGATGCACTCAACCACTGCATGGACTGCATGGACAACTTTTTCGGCGAAGACTGTAAACCGTGTAACCCGTGCGAGGGCGGCGTGTGTAACCACGGTCTCCAGGGCAACGGCGAGTGCGTGTGCCGCGAAGGTTTTACGTCCGAGTCGCGGTGTCTCGAGTGCGCGCCTGGCTTCTATGGCAAGTCGTGTACGCCATGTCGAAGCTGCAATAGCCATGGAAGGTGCAACGATACGCTTGTCGGTGACGGCAATTGTATTTGTGACGAAGGGTATACCAAGGACAGCCGCTGCTCGCTATGTGACGAAGGCTGGGACTTCAATCCGACGACCATGTCGTGCCAGTGCGCGCCGCAGCACTTTGGCCCGCACTGTCTCTCGTGTCCAATCTGCGCTCCCCATGGCCACTGCAACTCGGGCAAGGAAGGTGACGGACGGTGCATCTGTGACGTCGGGTGGTCGGACTCGAACAATTGCGTGGGCTGCATGGGCAACTACTTTGGTGAGACGTGCGTGCTCTGCCGCAAGTGCGGCGAAGGTCGCTGCGACGACGGGCTCCACGGCACAGGCAAGTGCAATTGTCACCGCGGGTGGAGCTCCGAATCGGATTGCTATGACTGTGAAGAAGGGTTTTACGGCGAAGATTGCACGCCGTGCCCGCGCGACTGTGGTCACGGACGCTGTGCGAGCGGGCTCAACGGCACGGGCGAATGTATCTGCAACGACGGCTACGATCTCAGGAACAAGAAGCTGCCGTGTACGACCTGTGCCGAAGGCTACATTGGCCCCAAGTGTTCGCTCTGTCCGGGCTTTTTGGAGAGCGGACTCGCCTGCAATGGCCACGGCACGTGTGGGCTTGCCGACGACGTCGCCGTGTGCAAGTGTGATGCACGGTACAGCGGGTACGGGTGCGAGATTTATGACTTCCCGTTCATGATGGTTGCGATCCTGGGAAGCATTGCTCTATCGACGCTCGGGTTTTGCATGTGTGCAATGCGCAAGCTCGCGCGGCAGCCACGGCAGTACCGAAACGGCCCATTTTCGCACCGTGGCAATAGTTTTTCGCGGTCCGATTATGTCGAGATCCACGACGTGTCGGACCTCGAGTTTTTCGTGTCGAACGACACGCGCGACTGGCTCATTCCATTCGAGTCGCTCACGCTGCAGATGGAAGTCGGCAACGGCACGTCGGGCCAAGTCTTTCGCTCACTGCTGCACAGCGGCGGCGGTAGCTCGGTCGTTGCCGTCAAGCGGCTCTACAGCCCCATCACGGGCCAGGAGTATTTCCAGAGCTTTTTCCGCCGCGAAGTGAGCATTCTCAGCCGGCTGCACCACCCATATGTTGTGCGGTTTTACGGCGTCAGCTACTACAGCCGCGTGCTATACATCGTGACCGACTTTTGCCCAACGTCGCTGAGCCATTTGATTGAGAACCCGAACGTCGCCGGTCCGCTTGATGAGACGTTCTTCCTCCGTATCATCAACCAGATTGTCAGCGGCATGGGCTTTCTCCACAGCCGCAACGTCGTGCATCGCGACCTCAAACCAGCCAACGTCCTCATCACGGAAAACAATGACGTCAACATTTGCGACTTTGGGCTGTCGCGGCTCATTGATCTGGATGCGACGTCCATGACTGCCGAGGTCGGCACGCCGAGTTATATGGCACCCGAGATGGCCACGATGGGAGGCATCCAATGCTCGACCAAGGGCGACGTGTTTTCGTTTGGGATCCTGCTCTACTCGACGTGGTCGCGCAGCAAGCCGTACGGCGACCAGGGCATGAACCCATTCCAACTGGTACGTTCCATTTCTCATCCAGCGGAGAAGAAGACTGGGGGTTGGTACTGATAATAGTTCCCCTCCTTGTGTGTGTATGCGCAGATGACGGCGGTCGTGAACGGACTGCGGCCCGTGATTCCCGTCAGCTGTCCGCCTATGCTCGCGCGGCTCATGCGTGCTTGCTGGGAGGCCAACCCCGAGCTGCGACCGAGCTTTGCCGAGATCGGATTGCACCTCAAGGACCAGCACCTGCTCACGGTGCCGCCGCTCGACGAGTACAATAATACCGGCGGGTCCATGGGCCCGACTACCACGCCAATGTCGGCCGGACCGATTTATGAAGTCGGCCCGTCGTTGTCCCACTCGACCAGCAACTCGACGCTCGCGTCAGTGGCCACGACCGCACCGGCAATCTACCGCCGCCCCAGCAAGGAGAGCCTTGCGTCCTCGGGCTCGCAGGCCAACCTTGCTGCCAATAACCACTCCAACAATTACGGCAGCACGCTCGCGACGTCGCCACGTGAGACAGACGGCTTACTGAGACGGTTTGATGGAGAGGACGACGACAACGACGACGACGAGGTCAATGGGACTGTGTAGACTGCGTCATTATTTTGCCAAATAGAATGTGTTTTTGTGTGATCTTGTCGTATTTTTTTGTTCGGCGTTCCTGAAATTGTTCTTGGAACATCACCGCAGCAGTCGTTGCCGCATGCGACCGCGTGCGAGCGGACGCCGCTTGTAGTACTTGCGCTGGGCCTCGCGCAAATGGCGTGGCTCGATCGGTCCCGTCTCACCGTTGCGGTCCATAATGCGGCGCGCTTGGAATACAAAGAAAAAGAAAAAGTTAGCCCTCCCCACTAAAGAAAAAATTGCGTATTGTTTGTTCTGCGGGTTGTTACCTTCGGCCGTGAGTGCGCCCACAAACGACTTGGTCATGCCGGCCATGACGATCGCCATGACCTGCGCGACGGTCGGAACTTTCTTGTCGGCCGCAGAACATTCTTGGAGCGTCTTGGCCATGATGCGCTTGATCGCGCCTTTGTCAAAATGCGACCGGCGGAAATGCTCGTGGCGCGTGGCCTCACGCTCAGGAAGCGACTTGATCATGCGCAGCATTGACTTGGGATCCGACAAATCAATCTTTGAGGCCGTTTCTGAAGCGCCGAGATCTCCAGCTTCCGCTCGCGCGCCGGTCTCGTCCTCATCGTCGTCGTCGTCTTCCTCGTGCTCGTCGTCGTCCTCGTCAGCCGTGTCGTCTTCATCGGCAGTGTCGACCTCCTTCATTTCGTCATCTTCGTCATCCTCTTCATCTTCATCTTCTTCGTCCGTGGCGGTGGCCAAGCGCATAGCCTTCTTCTTCCCCTTGGACGGCGATTTGTTGGCGATGACGCGCTTGGCATCGCCGTCGTCATCGTCATCTTCTTCAGTCATCGCCACGTCATCTTCATCGTCCTCGTCGGCCGTGTCTTCCTCCCCGCCCGTGTCAATCTGCTTGAACTCGCTGCTGTCCATGCTCGTGTCAGCGCCCTTCATCGACAGTTCGTCGTCTTCGTCGGTCATGACCGCGCGGGCTTCCAACGCCGCCTCCATGATGGAAATGAACGTAGAGAATTTTCAGGCCAGACGGGTGAGGCGCCCTATTCTAGGACTGAAACCAGGGCTGTAGGCGAAGTGGTCCACACCACCAGTTTGAGACTGATGTTTTGTTGTTAGGTGAATGGGCACATGCTCATGCCACACTGCTCATGGCGCATGTATTGATTCCTTCGACGACGACAGGCTTTGCACCAAACAAAAAACCAGCAGATAAGGGGCTTATGTGTACTCCAGTTCGCCCGTGGAAAGTAACTGACTGACGCGGAACCCGGAGCTGATGGAACTGAGAGGAACAGAGTCCATTTTGTATTTCACCTGCATCGGTCCAGAGGAGAGAGGAAGCGGTCTTTTCGTCGTCAGCCACTTGAGTGCTCTCTCAAACTGGACTCCACTGTGCTACTACATATATGTACGTACCCTCGAATGTTGGTGTGAATTCGTACGAGGGTTCGGCATCCCGTTGGAGTCGGCTGACACGGTAAGAGAAACCACAGTTTCGGCGACCGGGTGCGTGCGGGAGCTGAGTAGAATATTTTCCGACCGACAGTTGCCGACCGTGGGGATTCACAACCAAAACAGTCTCGTGTTCTGTATGCCATACTCTGCTAGTTCTGTTCCGTTTTAGAAACAGTGTTTCACATGCAACGACGACTGTGTTTTGATTGGTCAGTGGGGCAAATGAGTGCGGAACACAGACTGTTCTCTGATCCGACGCACACACAAACATGGGCCACCTGGCCCACTGTAGCAAAAAGAGTTGGGACAACCAATAACGCAGAGGAACAGACGCAGTTGATGTCCACATTTCGAATACCGTTATTGGCTCCGATGGAGTCCTGCCCAACTGCCCAACTGTAGACCCATCTACCGTGAATGCAGGAAACATTTGTGCCTTGCACACGGGGAGAGGGCTGCAAAGAAAAATGCGTAGTGTTCCAGGCTCCAAAGACGTGGGCTCTCCAGAGAAGCCTGGGAAAGGGGTCGTTGTCTTCAGCAAAGTTGGTTGGTTGCGTTTCCGCCTAGGTGTAGGTTAGGTGTAGGCTAAATTCACTTTCTATTGATTTTTGTGGGAGGCTGCACGGAGCAAAGACCCAATTTGTGTCGCGTTCTGTATTGTTTCAATGCCCTAGGCTCTGCGCATCTACCACCCCTTGTCCTTGGGATGGGTGCCAAACCAAACTTTTCCGACCGACCGACCGTTTGGTCGTCGTCGCGGGGTTGAAACATCTTGGGTTTTGTATAGCTCGTGCCTGACGTCTGGCACCAAGTGTTCCAGCCTTTTTTGGATCGAGAAAGGGGCTTGGACTCAAGCCCTCATTTCGCAAGAAGAAGAGGTTGTCGTTCTCTCTCTCACGCACACGCATAGGCGAACACAACCACCTCGGAACAGAAGCCAACCACTACGGGGCGATCCATTCTCCGCCCGCCAGACCAAGAACCGTGCGACCCTCCTCTTCCCAGGGGAAGCACATCAAGATCCCCCCCCTTTGAGGTAAGTCCCCTTGAACCGGAGTGTATGCATGTGAGAATGGGCGTGAAGGTATATCTGTATGGGAGTGATTATGGACGACGGGGAGTATGCGGCGGAGAGAAGGGGGAAAGCGGCCGCGCCTCTGTCTCTGTGCACATATATTTGGGAAGCGTTCGTTGGCGTTGGATCTCTCCCTCGCTTCTCATTCTCCCGCTCGTGCTTTCCGTTTCCCCTCTGTACATGTGCGGTGTTTTCCCCCATCCTTCCTCCGCCCTCTCCTTCCCTTCCGTCTCGATGCCAGTTGAGTGAGCGTCTTTTGTGTGCTCTTGTCTATTGTATGTGGGCGCCGTCGTGAGCAGTCGCCATCATCGCCATCGGAAAAAGCGGAAGGCAACTCAAAGCGGCTTGAATGTCGTTCCCTGCAGGCCCCACCCCAGCATCGTTGTTTGACCACCGCGGCGCGCCCACCAACAACAGCAACAACAGCAGCGAGTCCGCCCCGCCATCAACCGACTCGACCGACTCGACCGAGAAAACCTTGGTGGCCAACCCGTATCGCCATATTCTGACGCACCAAGAGAAGAAGAAGCAGAGAATGCCCAAGCGCAAGGCCGACGCCTGGCCCGCAAGCATCCTTACCGACCCGGACGTGCTCAGCCTCGACGACGAAGGCCGCTTTGTGCTGTGCAAGGTTTGCCACGTTCACTACGCTGTCCACGGCGGCAAGAAACCCAAACCCGTGATCATGAACTCGGGCTTTCGCACGCGCGCATGGGAAGTGCACAAGGAACGGACCAACTCGCACCGGCTTCACAAGAAGCAGGACGCGCAGCTCGCCGCACGCGCCAATGCGCAGCAGCGACGCGCTGACGAGGAACGCAAGAAGAGCGGCAACGACAAGCCCGCCGAGAGCAAGGCCGTCTCCATGACAGCGGCCGCCGCAGCGGCAGCGCTCGCGCCGCCTCCGTTGCCGCGGCCACCTGTCGCGAAGAGTCACGATGAACCCCTCGCACGCGGGTTTCCCCCAACGCCAAGTGGCGCGCCGATGGTGCCGAAACCACTTCCACAGGGTGGAGAGTCGCAAAAGCAGCAGACTGCGTCGCCACGACGGAGGATGGTGCGGTCACCACTGCAAGAGCCACCGCAGCGGCCGTGGGCCGCACAAGCCGACCTCCACGAGCACTCGCGACGGCCAATGGCACATGAGCGTGCGCCACAACCGCCACCTATTCCGCCTCCGATATCTGGAAGAAATACACCCCAGCCACCCATGAGTTCCGAACAGGTACAAGTATTTTTGTCCACCATGAAGATTCTATCTAGCACAAACGCTGATCATGTAATTTCTTCGATGTTCAGGCGGATGGATTGATGCGATGGCGGAATATGCACGACGATGTGACCCGTGCGTTGGGTTCGTCATTGTCCCACAAGCGGCCTGCTCCGGACGCCTATGGCGAAGAAGACGCGACGCCGCCGTCGATGCGCATGGGTGATACGGAAGACTTTTCGGGCAACAATGAGCGTGTCGCGAAAAAGCTCAAGTCCCTGGACGACGAGTACGACGCCAAGGTCATGAAGCGCCAGGAGGCTTACTTTGATCGCCGCAGCGACATGTATAAGCAGTACTGGGGAACGCTACGAGACGTATACAACTCGGCCAACCACGTCTCCCATGGAGCCCATGGTCACCACCAAGCGCACGCCCATGCTAATGAGAGCACGCACGCACGCACGCACAATATGAATGTGATGAACCGAGCCAGCGGCGGCAGCTTTCGCCAGAATCAGCAGCACCACCGCCACCAGCAAGACACTGCCGCAGCCGCGCAAGCCAAGGAATCGATTGAGGAGTGTACGACGCCTGACGAATCAGGTCAGTATCGTCCGGTGGGCCATGATACTACACTATGCAGATCGTTGACAATTCTAGATACAACTTGTTCGTCAGGCTCAAGCGAACCCATGGTCAAGCCCGTCGTCGTGCACGACCAGGCGTTGATCAACGCGTTGGATCGTCTCACGGGGGTCATCTCGAAGCAATTCTCGGACCGGTATACCCACGAGACGTCGCTGTTACTGGACGCCATGAGCAAGCTCACGAACGCCGTGGATAATTTACGGATGGACCACGGCACGGCCATGAACCACATGATCCAGTTGCAGGAGCAGAATCTTCAAGTCATGCAAGAACTCCTGCACTTCAAGCTCGAAAAGCAGCGCAGCATGGCCGCGCATCTCGTGGGGCGATCAGGTTCAGGCGGCTCGGGTGGCTCGGCTCGTCATGAAGGAATTCAAGGGTAACACTGATACCGTACTATTAGGCGTTCTAGGTATTCGTCATGTCTCTCTGGACTAGCAAATATGAAATCGTATCCGCTCACAGAGCGTAGCGTCTCCAATGGAGGAGCAGGAACAGAACGTACCAGAACGGTCGAAGGGCTCACATACTCAAGTAGCGCTGTTCCGTTTCGCTCCAAATCTACAACTAGCTTATTAGCTCTAGTTGGCTTAGTCTATAGAATGACTTGGTTTAACTGTTCGTATACAGTTACAAAACGGCGGAACAAGATCGCGCACCTCTCTAAATCGTTTGTTGTTTATAAAGGGATTGGGTCGAAATGGTGTGGTCAACACCACGCAATAACCGTAGATTTCTTTTGCTGGAATTTGAAAATTGGACAATGCGATGGCCGCGCTTGCCGCCGACGACGACCTCGCCCGGCTGATCCACGTGCTGTTGGCGGTCGAGGCCGACGCGGCGTTCCGATGCCTCGTCTCACGCTCGAAATGCCACGAGCTCAAGCTTGTGCTCGCGTACGTTGTGCGCGCTCGTCAGGCACGCGCGCTCGCGCACGAGGCGGCGCAGAAGCGGCACGCGGCCGCGCAGGCCGAAGCGCGCAGCCTCGAGAGTTCCATCAGTGATGCGATTCGCCGCGCGCGTCGGATCCGACTGCAGTTGGGCGATTCCCCATCCGATGACAGCGATGGCGATGGCGATGGTGACCAGGGGAAGGCGGCCGATGAGTTGACCGGTATCCTCGCGCAGGCGCGAGCGATTCGTGCGACCGACAGAGTCAAGGCGGGAGGACCTCCTCAGGCGACGGAGGGAAACCCCGATGGCGAGCGACAGGCGCCACCTCTGCCCACACGCATCGAGTACCCTCGCCGCATGAAGGCGCTGCTGGAGACGCTCGCTGACTACGAGGCCGACGAGCAAGCGAACTCGTTTCGCGCGGCCTTTTGCCGCAAAATGACAGAGCACTTGTCCATGCGAGAGAGCGTGAACAGTGCGAAGGAGTTGCGGATACAAGTCGGGTATGCTCTCCAGGTCGAGCGACTCGGGCTCGCGTACCGACGGCTCGGCGAGTATCTCGAGGTGAAAGGCAACGAGAGATCCGAGGGCATACAGCGGGCTCTCCAGGCTCCTTCCCTCTCGACCGTGTTTCCCGTCTTTTGCCGTCTCAAGATGGTACGCCACTGACTGACTTCACCCCCCACGGTCTAGTAGGTTGAATGACGGGTGGGTTCCCTGTCTACTAGGCTCGTGCGCAGCTCAGCCAACTCGATGAAATCACGAGTCGACTCGCCCACCGACTCCCCGCTCGACCTGCGCTCTCCCAGGTACAGACAACTGAGACTGTCGTGTCGATTCCTCACGCCCTCTCACCACTTAGAGGTTGTATGGCTCGCACAGTTCGCCATTTCCCATCGCGATGCCATGCTCGAACGATTCCGCAAGAAGGCGCCGACGGCAAAAGAAGCCGTTGCCGCGACAAGAAATCGGCTGTTGCTGGCTGGCCCATCGGGCAGCCGACTCGCCGCCCAGGAGCCGCTGCTGGAAAAGCTGCAGCTCGCGTGGGAACATGACACGACGAGCCCACATCGCGCTCTGTACGCCAATGCAGTGGACGAGACCATCCTGTCGGAACTGTCCAACCTCGTGCTCTCGGCGTTTCAGAAGGCGTTCTGCGACGGCACGTCCACGCCGTCGCAGTCGGCGATGCGCGAACTGATGAGCGTCATTCGCGTGGCCGAGTCGGCGGTCGTCCATCAAGGAAGGCGGCAGCGCAGCGTGGTCCAGCGATGAACTCAATAGAGTACACCCCACACCCCCAACACACACGACTACGCCACGTACCACCACCCCAAGGTTCCGTCTTCTCTAGGTCCGTTTGACGTAAGAGAACTCGGAGAGTGCGCTGCACAGCAAAAAGCAAAAGGGTTCCCTACAGACTCTCTACTTGAACTCCGAACACTTGTAGACTAGCGACGTCGCCCTCGACTGCGACTACGACTGCGACTACGGCTCACGGACCGGTGGCGGCGATGGCGGCGGTCGCGGTCCGCTCGGTCGTGTCGACTCGACCGATCGTCCCGTCTACACAAGAGTCATCATCACCATCATCATCATCGTCAGCAACGAGCTCTAGAATCCACGGTCCACTTCGAGTCCTCTTAATGTCGTACCTTGGTCGGGACCGCGACCGCGAGCGGCGGTCGCGACGCGGCTCGACAGCAGCTCCTCCTCGCTCCGTTCTCGACCGTAGAGGACTGCTACTACTCGTGCCTTTCCCCACTGTCCCACGGCGACGCAGGCGGCGGTCGGTCGCGATCTGGTCAATCTTTTTGCGGATCTGCAAGAACCCGAGGTGCAGTTTGCCGCCAAAGTGGTCGGCCAATCGCCGGTCGCTGTCAAAGATGCTGAGAAATGCGCCACACACGTCACAGACGCGCAGCTTTTGGTTCACGTTTTGCTGCTGTGCGGACGTGAGCACGGCGCCGTCTGCATCGTCGTCCGTGGGCTGCGCAGCGCCGTCTCCTGCATTTTCCACGGGCGGCGCTGCGGGGCGAAACGACCGCACCATCGCGGCGGCCTGCGCCTCGGCGCGTTGCGTCTGGAGCTCGTCGATCTTGGCCATGAGCTCCACAGACAAGTCCACTTGTCCTTGCATACCTGCTGCTTCCGCCTGTTCAAGCACGCGCTGCATCTCGTCCGTGATCTCCACGACTTCCTTGCAGTTGTCGACGTCCAGCAGGAGCGACGGCGCACGCGCGCCGTCCTGCTCTTCGAGCCGCGCCTGCGACCGCGCAATCTTGCGTTCGACCTCCGAGACGATCTTCACAAGGTCCTTCTCGAGCTCCTGCTCGTACCCGTACTCGCTCGCTCGCGGGTCGCGCTCGAACGCGAGCTTGAGCTTGGGCGCGTGGAGCTTGGCGCACTCGCCCAGATCCATTTTCGTGTTCTGGAAGAGATCGTGCGGACAGAGCCCACAAAGAAAGCGCCGGCAGACGCGCGCGTCACGAAAGTCCGTGACCTCCTGGTCGGGCCTGTCTCCATTGCGGTTGCGGCCCATGAGCTCGTCCAGCAGCGCGCGTTGGGCGTCCATGGTCGCGCTAATGATCCCACGCCGCTTTGGTTCCTATGCTGGGTCCTCACAGACTTACTGTATATGCAATCTAAAGTACGATATCCCTGCTTCTTCTACAAAGTACGACAATGTCTGTGTTCTATTAAGTACGAACTGGGAAAAATCCTGGCCTGTGAAGAGGCGCGAAGAGACAAGATCATGGGAGACAGTGGCGACCGCGTCGAGGCCAAGCTGCGCGCGCTCGTGCGCTCGTGGGCGCTCTCCCGCTTCAGTGAAGAGATGGCCTGGCAGTGGCTGCTCAAGTGTCTCGGCGATGACGGTCGCGGCAATGGCAGTACGGACCCCATGGCGCGCGTGCGCAAGTGGATCTTACTGCAGCTCAACCAGCAGCGCCATCCGCCGACGATCTCGCACTGGCAGCGGGGATGTCCAGAGTTGATCCCAAACCTGACGAGTCGCGCCGTGTGGGACTGTACTGCGTTCCCGTGGATCGAGAAACTGGAGGCGGCGTTCCCCGCCATCCAGGCCGAGCTTCTCGCGCTCAAAGGGCAGAAGGGATTCCAGCCGTACCGCGCGCCATCGTGGGCGAGCGACACCCACGTAAATATGCTTGCTTAGGCTGTGCACGCGTATCAGTCGTATCTCACCGTGTGCGATTGGTGTCGTGTAGGCGGCCGACGGCCTGGGCAGCGTGGGCCACGACGCCGGCGACTGGAACGTCTTCTACCTCTTCCTCCACAACATGGACTTTGCGGCCAACCGCGCCTTGTGTCCCACGACCGTCTCGATCCTCGAGTCCATCGACGACCAGTACGACCACGCCTTTTTCTCGGCGCTCGCGCCGTCGACCCACATTAAAAAGCACCATGGCCCGACCAACAAGAAGCTGCGGTGCCACTTGCCACTCGTGGTGCCACGGGCGTGCCGGCTCCGCGTGGGCGACGAGACCATTCACGTCGAGCAAGGCAAGTGCTTTGTCTTTGACGATTCGTTCGAGCACGAAGCGTGGAACGACGACCCGTGCCACGCTCGCATCGTGCTCATAGTCGACGTGTGGCACCCCGAGCTGAGTGCTCCGGAGAAAAAGTTTTTAGGATTTCTACGCAACGCCCAACTGCGCATGGGCAAGCGCCACGCCCACGACGCCCACGAAGACAACTTTTTCGCCATCATCCAAGAGGCCAACAAGGCCGAGTTGGCAGTGCCACAAGCCATTTGGAGTTAACGTTCAGGAATACACTAGAGCTTACGGCGCTTGGACGTGCGCTCGACGACGGCCGCGGCCGAAATGACGTCCGAGTGGCGGCCCTTCCAGAGCATAAAGTCCTTCGCGTCGCGCGCGCCGGCGCTGAAGAGCTGCTTCTCGTCTTCCGTCAGCTTGCGCGTGAATTCGGTTGTGTCTTCGTTCATCGCGTTCATCGAGTTGTTGAGAATCTCGCGGAACCGGTCGCCGCCAAAGGCGAGCCGCAAGATCTCGTCAATTTCCTTGGCCTCGGGTTCCTCCACGAGCGGCACGACGAGGCGCGCGACCTCGTAGACGTACGGAGAGAACTCGCGCAGGTTCACCGATGTGGGGCCGGCCTTCATGATGCGCCGAAAGCGCGGCGTGAGGAACTGCGGCACGTCGATCGCCACATGGCCGTGGATAGCGAGCGGCTCGGCGAGCCAGAGCGGCAACTCCACGACGGCGCCGCTCTTGAGGTCGTCGCCCACGCAGCTCGGGTCCAGGAACGCGCAGTCGATGGCGTCCGAGAGGAATGTGCACTTGACGCGCTCGTCGCCCGCGAGCAGATCGTTCAGGTCGAAAAAGTTGGTCGCGCTCATTCTTGGTGGAATATGCTTCGTGTCCAAGATAATGGCGCGAAGTAGTCGATAGAAGAGGTGATTATTTTGTAATGAAGGTAAATATCCGAAACCAGGGCGAGCCTAATGCTAATCAACCCATATTGCGGGGCCAGTCGGAATCCGGAGTGGCTCAAACAAATATGCAAGACGATCTTCATGTTTGTGCCACCCATTTTCTGTACAATACATGAGCTTGACTGATACCATCGTGGACGCGTGTCGTGTTGGGAGCGGAGTCTACGTATCTTGGACTTGCTCTGAGGGCCAGTCCCAACCGTCTGCATTCCGATGCAGTCTGGCGATCGTCCAGCACTGGACACTCCGTCCCTATACAACGAGAAGAACATTTCTCTACGCCTAGACACGTTGCACTTGCATGTGCCGTTTCAACAATCGTCCTGTGCTGCGGGGGATGGTCATCAAAAACATCCTGAATCAACCAACGACACTTCAACGACGCCTCTGTGCATACTGAAACCAAGAGGTTAGCGGCTTCTTGTCAGTTGAATTCCAATTTCGCGAGTGATATTTTGTGGTTTTTCGTCGCAAATACAGTAGTACTGAAATGGATCCACATCACTCCCAGTCAACAATTGCCCAGAACCGATCTTCCATCCCGACGAAACCTGCTCTCACGCACTTGTCGATCTGCCAGGTGCCACGGGTGAACATTCTGGCGGTATACTCAACTCCAAATGTTCCGATATCCACTCTTTCCCACACCGAACTCTTTTGGATACACTGAGCACTGATAGGGTTAGGTCTAGCGGATCCAGCGTCCGCTGATCCCGTCCACTCCCTTCCCTTTCCTCCTCCCCCTTGATGACTTCCCCTTGACAACCAAGTTTCCAACAAAAAGCCGAAATCCAACACTTCCTCACTTCCCAATTTCAAGTGGCAAGCTTCAATCACCACCCCAAGCAATCACGATGGCCAACACCACTGAATTCAAGGTCGGCATGACGTGCGACGGCTGCTCGAGCGCCGTCACGCGCATCCTCACCAAGATCCCCGGTGCGTTCCGCTGTCGCCTCGTGGTCTCGGCGTCTCGTTGCGCGTTCTCATGGTGGACTTGTGAATGTTTTCTTTTTGAATTTATAGGTGTGGAGAACGTCGCGTGCGACGTTGAAAAGAAGCAGGTGATCGTCACTGGCGACGCCGACAAGCAGACCATGCTCGATGCGCTTCTCAAGTGGAGCCAGGCCAGCGGCAAGAGCGTCGAGCTCGCTTAAATACGTAAGCGTCCTCCCCTCCCCTCCGCTCCCCTCCCCCTGCGCTGCCGTCCTCCATGCGTCGTCCCCAGTGCGTGTTTTGCAGTCGCCGTCAAGTCCATCCGAACGAATCCAATTAAAAAACCACCACCCCACCAATATGAACGGCTTTGACTGGGAGATCTCCACTTAAAAGTCGGGCGGCTTGTCCCAGGACGACACGCCCGTTTGCTTGTTAAAGTAGAATGGCTTGCCGGACGCGTCGTCCCACTGCTCGAGCCACGGACTCGCACTCGCCGCCTTCTTGCTCTTACTACTGGACGTGGTCGCCTCTCGTTCCTTTTGTTCCTCTTCCTCCTTCTTGGCCAACTCCTTGCGCAGCACGCTCTCGTCGTCGCCCAGCACGCTGTCCACCACGGCCGCGCCCGCCGCCAGCTTGCTCACGAGCTCCTTCTTCTTTTCGCGCAGCTTGGCCACGGTCGACGACTCGGCCACGGCGCCCAGTAGATTCTTGGTCGCCGCCGCCGTCGCCCCTTCTTTCCACGTGGCCGGCCAGAGCTGGTCCAGCACGACCGCATAGTTGGTCTGCACTGTGAGCGTGAAGGGCCCTTCCATGCCCTTCTTGTACGCGGCCACCAGCACCGTGTACGCACGCGCGTCCAGGGAGCACTGCACGCGCACCTCTCGCTCGCGCTTGGGCTCGCCGCTGTGGGCCACGACCGTGTCTCGCGTGAGCGTCTTGACGCGCAGCGCGCGGTCCTTGGCGTGGCCCTGCGCCACGACGTACACGGCGATGGGCAGCACGTCCACGGGCGCGAGCCCGGCCTGGTCCACTTGCGTGACCGTGAGCAGGACCTCGGTGGGGCGCGTCACGCCCAGGCTAAACTGCGGATTCCCATCGAGCGCACAGTCGGCATTGTGCCGCGTCGGCAGCCCACATGCCGTCTCGCGCGTCCACGCGCCATGCCGGATCTGGATCGGCCACTTGGCCGGGTCGTAATACTGGCACACGTAGAGACTGCGGAAGGCGTGGCAGAAGTCGTCAAAGCTCATCCAGAACGTGTTGTCGCCGTCGGCGTCCGCACGCCAGCCGAGCCGCTTCTTGAGCCGCCGCGTCCAGAGCTTCGAGTGGTCGCTCCAGTCGCCCTTCCACTCGGCGTGGTCCCCCGGCGGGTTCCGCAGCTGCAGCAGTTGGAAGCCGTCGATGGCGCGCACGTCGTACACGACGTAGCACGCGCCAAAGACGAGCCCCGTGTCGAGGATCTCGGTGTCGGCACTCTCGCTCGAGATGGTGCCGGCGCCCATGAGAAATTTGTTGGCCTTGTACTGGAGCAGCTGCGTCCACAGCGTCTGCTTGAGCGTGCCGCGCGACGCCGGCGCGAGGCAAATCTCGTGGGATGCAAACCCCGACAGCTCGGTCAGCGCGTGGTGCACAAAGCCGCCGGATTCCAGCGCGTCGTACCCGCCGTGGTACTTGGCAAACGCCTTTTCCAGCAGCGGCACCCAGAGCTCTTCAAAGTCGCGGCTGTGCGCAAACGCCGCGCCGGCCGACGCCGAACTCTTAACGGCGTCGCCGCCGGCGAGCACAGGAAAGTAGTCGTCCACGATCACGGTCTCCCACTGCGCATTCTTGAAGAGCCGCAGCGCGTACGCGCCCGTGAGCGACGTCTGCTTGGTGATGAAGAGCCTGTCGATCAACGCGTCCACTTTGCCGTCGTCGACACCGCCGGACGCGGCCAGGATGCTGATTGCACTCAGCAGCCACGCGTCGTTGAGCTTGCCAATGCGGACGTCGTCCGGGTCCGTGCCGCCATCGAACAGCCCAGCCACGACGTTGATGGCGGTCGAGACCTGCCAGCCGCCGAGTTCGCTCGCGCACGCCACATTGGCGACCGACGTTTCGTCCGGCGGGAACTCGCGGTCGACAAACTGGAGCGCACGGCCGTAGGCCCCGGGTACACAGGAAAAGCCCGACTCGATTTCCAGTAATGCCTCCTGTGCATTCACGAGCGCCTCGTCCTGGTTCGCGTCGAGCAAAATGCCTTCGTCTTCTCGCCGCAAGCGACGCGCGTAAAACTCTTGCATGCGCTTGCGACACTGCGCGTCCTCGAGCGGCTTCCAGGCCTCGCGGACTGAACGCTGCTGCAGTTTGGACTGCGCGTCTTCGGCGTCGACGATCGCATCCATGCGTTCCATCTCGTCGTTGAAACTCGCCTTGAGCGCGTGGAACCGGGTGCGCTCCTCGGGCGTGAGCGAGAGCAGCCACACGGCGACGAGCGGAATGTCAATGGACGCGAACGAGCTCGTCTTGAAGATGTTGGCCGGTGGATTGATGCCGTTCGACATGAGCTTGAAGCGGTTCTCGCGTAGAAACTTTTGAAACAGGATTTTCTCCCGGCTCAGCCGCGCGTCGGCAGCGTTGAGCAGCAGCAACTGGAAATGAATGATGCACCGCGTCTCCTCATAAAAGCTGTGGTCAAGTTCTTCGTCTAGTACGGGGAGCTCCATGAGAATGCCCACGAGGTCTGTACACGTCGAGGTCACCGTGACGGACGACGAAGCTCCTGAGAGACCTCCTTTCTCGAGCGCGTCTAGCTCGGCGACGAGTGCTTCTTCTTGTGTGGCGACTGCGACCGCCGCTCGAGCTCGGTCTCGTTTCGAGGGAAAGTAGCGCCACTTCAGGTACCGCATGACGCGCATGGGAATGGTGAGACCGTACAAGAAGCCAAACGGACCGACGCCAAGCTCCCAGATCTCTTGCAATCCACTCGCGATCGTAAAGAGCCCATCGCAGAGCGGCACGTCGATACCATCCTCGGTCTTCACACGACAGCTGCGTTCCAGCGCGTCAATCTCCATCGCAACTTCGCCGCTGCTTCGGTGAGGGACGGCTTGCTCGTCATCGGAGTTCTTCTCGGGCTCGGTAACCATGTCGATCTTTTTCTTTTGCTTGGCAAACACCCCCCCGCCGTACGCGATGGCCTGGAATTCGAGCTCGGCCTTTTTCTCGCGCTTCTCAAGTTCAATGAACTCGGTGCATTCCAGCGTGAACGGTTTGCGTCGCTCGTGGGCGACTTTCTTGGAGGCCTCGCTCGCGTCCTTGAGGATCATTTCATTGACGTACTTGGCCGCGATGCCCATTTTCACTGGCGTGACCGCACACAAGTGGGCCGTGACGCTGGCAAAGACCAGCAGCACAAGGCTGCAGAGCCCAATGCCAAAGCCCAACGGGTCGAAAAACATGACGCCGCTCACGCCCCACGCAAAAAGGATGAGTAGCAACAGATAGATGAACCGCACGTTCCGGTTTTCGTCCACAACGTTGTTGGTGTAGGCGTTGTACGAGAACGCTGGGAACACATACGGCGCGTAAAACATGGAGAGCTCTTCCCGTCCGCCAAAGACCCACGCCGCGCAGAAATGCACGGCGTACTTGAGTAGCAGCACGATGAAGATGACTGAGAGAGAAAAGAAAAACGACAAGCCCGACTGGAAACCGACCAAGATGGTGGCCACGGTGACGCCGACGATGATACGGTTCGCGAGCCGTTGGTTCTTGGGCGATAGATACATGTCGTTCTCGACGTACTTGACGAGAAAGAACGTGATGAAAAGAAAAAGCAGCGCGAGACACGTGAGCACGCCACCTAGTAGCACGCCGCCGTAAATGTACATTTCGATGATCCACAGTGTGATCGCGCCGCCGCAAAACCCGAGCGTGCGCTTGAGCGGGCGCGTGATTTGCCAATTCGAGTCTTTCCACTCGCACAGTGTGACGATAAAGAGCAGGAAGATTGGATAGTAGACGAGAATCGATAGGATCACGAGCGACTCGACGCGATTCACGTCGGCGCGCATGACGGCGAAAAAGAAGATGAAGCCCGAGATCCACGCGACCAGATAACTCGCGCCAAACGCAAACTTCATGTCCTGCGTGACGCCCGCGATCTTGAAATACTTGACAGTTGGAAACACCGAGAAGACAACGACGTAGGCGCCGACCCAGAGAAGCTGACCGAGCCACGCCGGTGTCTCCGTGATCGTGAGGATCGCTCCGTACAGAAACAGTAAACCTAGCAGAAGTGCAAAGCAGCTCAGTGTGACGTAGTCATGTGGCAGCAAGAACCCTTGGCGGCACGCCTGGTACAACGACATTGTGGCAAAGTCAATGGGCGTGCTGTTGGCCATGATGAGGTCGGGAGAAGACGACCCATCGGCGTGGAGCAGCAACGCGCGTGCACTGCCGGGTGGTGACAATCCGGGCTCCGTAAGCTGATTGACTTGTTGGTACTTGCGCCAGGTCGCCTTGGCAAACAGCTCACGGAACCGCAGTCGACCTTGGAAGTAATCACGCAGCATCGCAAAGCGTCTCGGACGAACTGTCGCCTTTGGGGAGAGCATCGCGGCCGGATTCATTGCGATCCCGGTGGTCGTCTCGCTCTCAGCGACCCCTGGTAGAGCACGAAACTCTGGTGATGCAGTCCCACTCTTCGTCTTGCTGTTGTGCTGCTGCTGCAAAAGACGAGCGCGTGCGAGTAGCGAGGAGTTGCTGATCGTAGGCTTCGCGTCTTCATCATTTGGCGTTGGCTTGGGCTTTTGCAGAAACTTGGCTTGCAGAGATGCCTTCGCGGGCAGCACGGGCATCTTGAAGGTCTCATCATTTCCGTCGAAGAACGTCGTCGTGCTTCTTCCCTTAAGTGGCGGCAGCACGAATGTCTCACGCATCAGCTCGGCCTCTTTCTCCAGTGCCTTTTCTTCATCAAAATCCTCGTCTTCGTCTTCATCCAGGAAGTCTTCTTCGTCCTGCTCGGGCGGCCAGATCACAAGCCGATAGTCGTTCTTGCGCCACTGCGCATACACGGCCAGCGAGAGCATCATGAGCAGCGGGCCGAAGACCGAGGTCACGAGAATGAAACTGGACCGAGTGGACGCATAGACAAAGAGTCCCGAGCAGATCACGAGCACTTCGGATGCGGCCGCGAGCATGAACGGCAGCTTGAACGCGCGGAAAAAGAGGTAGACCTGGGTCGCATACTCGGACAAAAGCTGTTCCTTCTGCAGGAAGAACGCGCGCGATGTCGCGAGCGTGAGTCCCGTGAAGAGCACGACGATGAACGCGAGCACACCAAAGACCCAGAGCGGCCACTGCTGTCCGCATACAGGCACGCGGATCGTATCGTTGGCGTCCGTGCCAAATGCCACAGCGAGCAGCAAAAACACATAAAAGAACGATAGAAAGCCCAGCACGAACTCGGGCGTTGTCGATACGTCCAAGTGGTGCCACGTAGCATGCTCGTGGCCAAAGAACGTGACGCCCCCGGCTTCGTGCTTGTTCATGCGCGGTAGGTTCTTCCCAATGATCTCGCGGCACAGCGCCGTGCCAAACACCATATAGAGGAACGCGTGGCCCAAGATCCAGTACCGTCCGCTCGTGGCCGCAAGACACACACGCACGCTGCCCATGAGGAAGACAGTGTAGCCGGCCGACCACGTCAGGTTGCCGCGGTACAGCATATAGATGCAGAGGTCCACAAGCACGATCGTCACCGAAATGCCGATCGCTTGCGATGGGTAGTCGCTGCGGACACATGCGACGAATGAGTACACAACGAGCGTCATGACGGCGGCACCGTAGAACCGGCGGTTCGTCTGCCGCTTCTTCTCGGGGGACGTCACGAACGCGTTCTGTAAAATGTCGGCTCGATTGAACCCGGGGATCGTCTGCTCCACAGTGTAGTGGTCGCCCATGAGAGGTGCAAACACTGACTCTTTGCGGGCTCTGCGGCTCGCACCGCCAAGCCCCGCGGCCGGCGTGGTTTGCTGCTGTTGCTGCTGGTCATTGGCCTTTACCGACGCAAACTTGAGTCCCATGGTGCCAAGATTCTTGAACTTGGTCTTGAGTACGTTCACTTTCTTGGACGCGCCGACAACCGCGAGCACTTGTGTGAGCGACTTTGAGAGCTTGGCGTCGTTGGTGAACGCGATCCAGAGCATTGGCATCATGTTCAGTGTGAGGAAGACGCAGCTGAGTGAGAAGAAGTCAACGTTCTGGCCGCCGATAAACACGCGCGGATCGGCAAACGTTGCTGTGAACAGAAACACAAACGCCGATGCAAACGCAATCGCGAAGAGGGAAAGCACGGCGTCGGTCATGCGCCAGCCCATGCGTCGCCATCGCAGTAATGCGTACGTTGTGCCCAAGCCGCCGATGCCCAGGAAGATGAGACCAAAGCCAAATGCCGGCGGTGTGACGAGCACGATGGTCGCCACGCCCCACGCGATGAGCAGCAGAATCGGCATCGTGCAGATCAAGTAGATCGCACATGATGCGTAGAAGAGGTTACGCCGAAAGTCGAGGTTGCGGGGGCTCTGCTTGTAGCACAGAAACAGTGACGCCACGATGTCCCGACCAGCGTGAAGACTCTTGGTATTGTTTTGCTTGGTCATCTTGCCGCCTTCGCTGGCGCCCGGTTTATTTAGCTTGTCCGCCTTGATTTCTTTCTTGTCCTTCCGATCGGTTTTGCTGGCCACCATGAGCTGAAGCAACGGGTCGTCCTCTTCACCGATGACTTTTTCTGCTAAGAAGGACTGGACGCGTTCGATGCGCCAGTTCATGCGCCGCATATAACGCACGACAAGCGTAAGCACAATGAAAAATGTTGGTGCAAACTGGAGCGAGATCACGACAAACGTTGAGCGGCTAAACTCCTTGGAAAACGTCGCCGGAATGAGATCGAACGACTCGTGTGGCTGAGCCACTATGAAATACATGCTGAGCGTCTTGTCCGTGTAGTTCTGAGCGAGGTTTGCGCCTGTAACCAAACCGGCACCGAGCGCGTCGCCGTATTTGTTTTTCGTGTGGGCCGTGATGTTGCGTGCCACGGCGAGGTAGTCGCCCACGACCCCCACAAGCTGTGCGTACTCGCGCGTGGGCGCCCAGCCAAACGATGGTTGTAGCCACTCTGGTTGCGAGGCAGCGTCGTCCACGCGGCGAAAAACAAACACTTCGGCGTCAAAGTTGAACGTCACGCGGCCGAGCGGTGCGTAGCCGTACGTGGGGATCAGACTCGCGTTGCCCTTGTGGTTGTTAAGCGTGCTTCCGGATCGCACGAGCAGTCCGCCCTTGGCGCGGTCCATGCGAAAGTAACTTGCCAGTTGAGTTCCTGACGATGAAAACACGCGCCCATACAGCCACGACTCGACGTTCTCAAAGTAGCCACCCATGCCGCCGTTGATTGTAATGTTCGTAACAAACACTTGCTCGGTCTTCATTTGGAAGGGCAGAGTTGTCATGCGCAACCGCATGCACGGAACCGTGTGGGTCACGACGCCGTCAACTTCACACGGCTCGCTCGACGCTACGAGCGGCAGCCACATTTCCTCCACACAGAGCGGCTGCTCAGGCATGTACCACGCCGAGTCCTCATCGCTGCTCACACGTTGCGTTATCGCTGTAAACGCCGAGCAGTAAATCGCGTTCACCGTGATCTCCGCAATCAGATCATCGCCGAATTCCAAACCGTCATCTTCGTCGTAAACGCGGATTGTGATGGGTGTGCCAGCCAGACGGAAGCCAAAGTTCAAGTCGCGCTTTGTCTCGTTCGTCGCCACACAGCCCTTGGTCTGGCACGGCGGCCAGACGGGATTCAGCGAGTTCATGATCGTGCCAGACCGCCGCACGTTGTCGCCTATACGTGCCTCAATAAACGCGTCGGTTTCCAAACCGGCAAGCCCAAAGCCGTCGAGATCAGGCAAATTGCGCATCTCGACGACCGTCAGCGTGAGGTTCCCGCCAGCAGCGATGTACTCGCCATTATCGGGACAGTTTTTGCGACCGCCGATACACGAGAACCGCGTGATCGCTCGTGTGGTCGCGTACCGAGGGTCTGGGAAGCCGACGTAGTCGGTCGTTTGTGCTTGCGAGCCTGGGAACTGTGTTGCCGCCGAGTGGAGAAGCCATGAAATTATACATGCCTGAAGAATGAGCGGCAGCCGCCTCAACGCGCGAGCCACACATCCTCGACGCCGCGAATTTTGCCGATGGTTGTTCCCGATGGTCGATACCGACACAGTTGCGCATCGATCACGCTTTCTCCTTCTTAAACGTGTGCCGTCGGTGGCCCCCATTGATTCCGATTGTATATCCATCGTGGGTGCTTGTGCACTTGCCGAAGAGGATAGGCTTGAAGCGCTAATCGCTTCTCTCGAACGGCAGTTTTCGAGATACCGTCAGACAAATCTCTGACGCATCCAGCTTCATAAGCTAACGGGCTGAAACGGATACGGACCGCCACGACCTTTTGCCTTGATGTTGAGGTTCTATTCCTGAGACACATGGAATGAGTCTGAGTGACCATGCCCATTGTGAGAAGATCGCCCATATCATGCCCCGCTTCTATGAATCATATACCGGTACTAAGATACATGTTACCTCTGCCCGACTATTGTGCCACCTTGACCCTTTCAGCCTGGCCACCAAAACGACTCGGGCAGCACGTGCTGCCGTAAAACGTCGCTCGACAGTTGTCCGATGAAGATGAGCGTCATCGCAGAAAAAGTCACCAGGGCGACGTGCCAATTGGTGAATGCATCGACTTCAGAGAGTGTCTCTGCGGCGACGAAGCTGAAAGGGTCCTTCTGCAGCTTGGTGTAGACTGCTACCGGAACGTCGATCTGCTTTATTGTCGAGTCTTCGTCGCGTTCCACAGCAATGCGAAGGTGGCTCTTGTCCGGCATGTGTCGGAAAACTTCAAACGCAACATCCCCGGGAACCAAACTGCGAAGTACCCACAAACTTAGGTGAGAGATAGCAGGGAACCCTTCACAGCAGAGAGTAGACACGTACCGGAGAAGTTGATCTTGATGGTCTTCCGAGATACTCTTGAGGTTCTGAGATCGAATCCAGTCTGCATTTAGGTAAACCCACTTCAGTGCGCGACTCACTTCGACACTCGATGACAGGACATCAGACGGATCCCTACAAGTCAACCCATCAATTCGTCGGTCGTCAAGTGACAGGCATCGTAAACGCTTCGGCTTACCTTGCGCTAAAGAGCTTGGGGATGACAATCTTGATCGCTTCATAAATAAGAGAACGCGCTCGTCCGGTCATGCGTTGATCGATGTCACTCGTACGTCGACGACCACCGCCGAACTTCCGACGAATGCTGGCGTACAACCAGTATCGTGCCGACTCGGCGCGAAGTAAATTGTTGACCTTGTGACACGTTGCTCGCCCCACCAAGAGATCTTCTGGAGTTAGGAAACGTGCGACTTGAAAGTGGACCTCGTACGGTAGCGCAAGGAACGCCGAGTCGACCTGTGCACTGTCAAAAGCAAAACAAAGAGACTTAGTATACCATGCGCGCTTACCCAGTCGTGGTTGCTCTCAACGTACTTCGTGCGTGTCGCTGTCGCTGCGCTCTGCAAAATCTTCTTCTTGAACGTTGTCACCGATTCGACGATGAGTTCGTCACAGACACAGGATGCAATGCCCGTGGCCGTGCCCACTAGAACCGCGACCAGCAAATCGTTGGGCCAAATGAATGCATACGAAGCATAACACGCGACTGCACACGCAATGATCTCAATCAGCGAGCGCACCGTGTGGATCTTCCAGTTGTATCGAATGTACAACACTCGATCTTGTAAGATGAGACCAACTTTTCGCGTTGGTTTCCAAATCACAAACACGTCGCCCAGCAACGCAAACGCGACGCCGCTTGCCGTGGCCAATAGGAAAGCCACCTCAATGCTCCGCAAGTGCGTGAAGATGATGTTGAACGCGATCGCACCCACCAGCCCGAGCAGACTCATTACTGGCAGCGGTAGCACGCGGGCTTTCTCGCTTATCGGGTCATCCGATCCTTCAATTGGCAGGGAACGCGCGTGGCTTCTAACTTGTTCCCCGATCAATGTCACCAACATACCGGACACGGTCCCGACTTGTGCAGCAACGACAAGATCCCCGTAGATTGCATAACTACCGTAGATCACACCCAAGAAGCAGCCGAGTTCCACAAAAGAACGGACCGGATTCTTGTGCCAGTTCTCTCTCGCGCGCAAAAATCGATCCTGCAAAATGATGCCGGCCCACCGCGTTGGCTTGTACTGCACAAGCAAATCGGCGACGCAGAGGAACGCAAAACCCGCAAAGGAAGCAAGCACCACGGTCACTTCGAGGCTCCGAATGTTCTCGAAAATCCACTGAAACGTTCCTGATCCGATGTACGCGAAGAGTAGCATGGCTGGCAAGACACGAGGTCGCTCATTCCTCGACACTGAAATCTTGGATTCTTCACGTTCCCCGATTGACAATGCTCCCCGATCTTCGTGGTCGTCGTCGTGTTCCCAGTGGATGAACTCCGAACGTTTGCGCCGGTAGTACTCGCCAGAGAGCGTCACCGCGATGCCCGAAAACGTGCCAAGTTGAAGCGCCACTAGCAAATCGTCGTACAGCGCGAAAGAGCCGACCACCACGGAAAACCACGTGAACAATTCGAGGAAAGACCGAAGCGGCTCGCTTCGCCAGTTCTCTTTGGCGTGAGTCACGCGACTCTGCAAGATGTGACCGATCTCGCGCGTCGGTTCCCACAGAAGAAACAGCTCACTGGACGCCAAGAAGAGCACGCCGGCAAGGGAGGCCAAGCAAAATGCGGCTTCGATGCTGTCGATGTAGTGGTAAATCGAGAAAAGGCAGAGGAACGAAACCCACCCGATGAGAAACACATAGAAGATCATGGCGCACGTTGCCGTGAGCTGAATCCGTGCGCGATTACCGACTGGCACGTTAAACCGAGCGCGGAGCCACTGGCCGCCCACAGAGATGACGATCCCGGACAGCGCTGCCAGCGTCAGCGAGCTGAAGACGGTCGACGTTGCCGCCAACGTGCCGATAAACACACCGATGAACACGGCCATTTCCACGATCGCTTGCAGCGGGAACAGCAGCCACTTATTCTTGAAGTGCTTCAAACCGTTCTGCGCGAGAATTTCGGGTCGGAGTTCGTGACTGATCGAACTGATCAAATAACCAACGCTGGTCGAGACCACGACGTTTGCTGCGGAGAACTGAGATAATGAGATCTGGTAGTCGCGGTGCTTGAGCAACATGAAGCAGGTTGAATGGACGTCGACTATCGTGACGAGCACGATCGCGATAAAAGTCCACTTGAGCCGCTTGTACAGGTACGGATACATCACGCGAATGTAACCCATCACCGAGTTTGGAGACACGGGGGCCACTTCATCTCTTCCAACCGACTGGATTACCACCGAAGGTGCAGCATCGTATTCAGCGTGCAATGTGGCTGAAGCCGCTGCTGCTACTTGAGCAGCTTTCTTGTTCTCCTTGGCCTCAATGTCGTCCCAGCATTCTTTCGATAGGCTGATGCAGAACCACGACAAGAACGACGAGAACGTCACAGCTGCCCATCCCTCGCCGATCACCAGCCAAGCCATCACCGCAACACCAATAATACAGGCACCCGCGCAACACCGTTGGCCGCACGATGCGAGTTTTGTCGCCACGAATGAGCTGTCGTAGAGCGCGGTGATCGTGAGCAGCACGGCGCACAGACTGATAAACCACACGAGCAGAAGCCCAAAGTACGACGGTAACAATACGAGCGCGATCGCGGCGGTCGTGACTTGGTACGCAAAGTAGATCATCATGACGCCCATCGGCAGCAATTTTACCCAGTGGTCGGGGGGCAGTTCATCTTGGCGTCGTGAGAAAAGTAGCACGTTGCTTGAGATGGTCTCGCTCGCGAGAATCAACGCGACGCCCGTGAGGGTGCCGATCTGGAGCGCGAGGATCATGTCCTCGGTTGCGTGGTAGCCAAGCACAGTCGAGCCAAAGACCGCCGTAGCCTCGGTCAGCGATCGCCACGTTTGGTGTTCCCAGTTGTGGCGCGCATCGACGATCCGCGACTGGAGAATGAGGCCGGCATGGCGCGTGGGCTCGTACAGCAGCAGCAGTTCGCTCGCGACGATCAGCGACACGCCAACCAGTGTGATCAGCAAGTACGCGATCACTAAATCTTCGATGGACTGTTGCTGCCGCGCGTGCTTCTGGGAGATGGCGTCGACGCCGTCTTCTATAATCTTTTCGCCAAGAAACCCTTTCAGGTGCCGCCAGCTTCCGGTGAGCACATACCCGACACAAATGTACGAGAGCCCAACCTTGAGCCACGCGACGCTTTCGCGCGAGCGCTGCGTGAGCAGCCTTGCCTCGAGTATGCGCACGTACGCGGCCGTCACGTCACTGCAGACCGCGAGCCCCATGGCCGTGAGTGCGCCGCCGCCAACCGAGAGCCAGCCGCGCTGGAACGTCGTGTACGAGTACCACACGGACGCCATCCACGAACACACTTCCAAAAAGAACCGCAATTTGTCGTGACGCCACGCGAGCGGGTTCGATCGCTCGAGCAAAAGTTCGCCGAATTCGAGCGTCGCTTCGTGGGTGCGCATAAGACAGCAGAGTAGGAGATAGAGTGTACCGGCGCTCGCAGCGAGCAGCACACCGCCCACGAGCTGTGCGAGCCGCGCAGGGAGCTCCATTGCGAACGCGCACTTGCACGCAACCATGCAGCCCATGGCCACAAAGACCATGGCGTGGTGCGGGCGCTCGGAACTCGGCAACTTGTTGGTCGCGGTACCTGGCGGAAGGATCTGCGCCATCGCCAGCAGCGCGTCGCCGAGATCGCGACGGTGTCGCACGCCGCGTGGCCGCTGAGAAGCGTCTGGGCGCGTCGCCGCTGGGCCGGCGCCGCCGCACATTGCCCCTGCTTCGTGGTGGTGGCGGCGAGAATGATCAGTAAATGGGCCGAGACCCACAGTTGCTTTCGTGTTCTCGCGGCATAAGCGATTATTAGTGTGCATTGAACGTGGTTTTAGCAGTAGCTGAGAGAGGGGGAGCTATACAAAATGCAATATGTACGCTCCAAGTGGTTCTGTAACCTGGTGCTTTGTGCCCTGGATAATAAGGTTTTAGGTGGCCTACTATTCATGCCCCTGTGATTACGGACCCTGATGTTTGGTCGAGACGAGGCGAAAACAGTGAACATGTAGCTGGCATAATCCTGGCTTTATGGACGTTCGGGAAGAGTGACATGTCTCAACTAATCCGACTGAAAACGAGACATACAGTAGGAGGATGTGGAAGTTGCGGCTTCCGAAAAAGTTAACGTTAGATTAACCAAAACGTTCAGTGTGGACGGCATGGGCACATCTTTCGATCGGATCCAAACCCTTCATGACGAATGCTGTTTCTATGTAGTATTAGGAGAACTTTCATGCGTGTTTAACAATATGCAGGCAACGGAAATGCACGGCTCCAAAGAAGAGAGAGGATACGAACAGGAGATGGGTCCACCCGAGGTCGGCACTCTGCTGCTAAGGATGACGTTACATGATGGCCGTGAGCGGCTCGTAGACACGCGTCTTGGTCTCTTCCTGGATCTCGCCATCGTGGGTCAAATCCAAGTCGACGTGGACGCAAAACAAATCATCCGAACCCTGTGTCGCCGCTGTAAACTGGATCTCATAGTCTCCCTTAGGCGCAATCTTGGGCAGATTCACGTCAACCTTGAGGTCCTCAAACTTGCCAGCGGCGACCGGACACTTGAACCCATGGACGTCAATGTGGCCCAGTCCGAGCGGCAGCGGCACGTGGGTATCGCCACAAATCTTGCCCTTGTGGCCAAACACGCGCTCCCCCGCGAGCCGCACGTCAAGCTGGAAGACCGCCGCGCCTTCAAACGGCTTCTTGATCTCGCCATTGCCGAAAAAGGTCACGGGTTTGCCGCGCTTGGGCGCCGACGGCGCAATCTCCAAGTCGTCAAAGACGACAAGCGACTTGGCCTTGTCGCCGCACTGTGTGATCTTGGCCGACGAGCCAACGCTCGCAAATGGAGCAACGACCGTCTTGGCGGCCGCAATGGTCGTCGAGGTATTACGGTGCTCGTCCTTCTTGATGATCGAAGCAAACGGGTAGCTCGGCACCATGGCGATACCGCACTGGCCGTGGGCACTGCCGGCCTCGCGCGAGAGCCGGATGTAGCCGTTCTCGCCCCACTTGTCGCCCCACGAGTTCTTAACCTTCCAGAATTTGGCGCCACCTTCTTCTCCGTAGCCGACAGCCAAGACACCATGGTCCAATTGCGTGCCGCACTTCTTGTCAAACACACCCGACTTGTAGAACTGGAACTCCCTCTGGTCGGCCTCGATCGCGACCGCGACGGGTTGCTGCGAGACTGCGACCTTGAGCTGAGCCTCGTCGTTCGGGTCGACATCCTGAAAACCCGTGACTTTGACGACGGCCTCGCACGTCTTGCAGACGCCTTGCTTCGCGACGTACGCATAGTCCTCCTCTTTGCAGAGGCCCTTGTGGCTCTCAATCCACTGGAACGCGTGGTCCATGAGCCCGCCGTTGCAGCCCATGTCGCCATTGTCATCACAGTCTACGAGCTGCTGCTCAGAGAGCGACACAAGCGAGCCACTCGTGACGTACGCAGCACCTTCCACGGCGCCAGTGGTCGAAAACGCCCAGCAAGAGCCGCACTGACCCTGGTTCTTGACGGGGGTGACGCCGCCCTTCGTGACCCAGTCCTGCGCCTCGGGTGCCGCAATATTGCGCAACAACCCAGAGGGTTTCTGCGACTGGCGCTGGGCCAGGTATGCCGGTGAGATCTTGAGTCCCGTGAAGCGCTGCTTGAACTCGTCAAACGACAGGTGCGAATACGCATTGTGGCCGAGCGTGAAGCTGTACTTGTTGTCGGCGTTGTGCGCATGGATAAATCGGTCGTTCGTGATGTACGTCTCGAGGCGGTGCGTGTACTCGAGCGCGTCGTTCGCAAAGGCGTGGCCGTGGTAGGCCATCCACTGCGTGAACTCGCGCTCGTAGTCGGCGAGCGTCTTAGCCTGCGCAGACGGCGACGTGGCGGCCACGAGTGCGAGCGCCAGCACGGCGGATGAGGGCGAGAGGACGCGCATACTTGAGGAGGTGAGCTGCTGGGGAGGGAGGGAGGGGGTACTGGGTACGTGGAGGCTTTGGATATGAGGGCGGTTCTGGATGACGCAAGATGCACGCGCTGGGAGACTGGGTGCCTGAAACGGAGAGAACACTACCAAAGGGGTTGAATTGAAGTTCTTGGAGGTTCATAACGCCGCCGAGAACAGATCCAGCCGTTTCTTTCGATAGAGCTTGCATTGCATCTAAGCTGAGGTCCACAAATCTTATATTCTAATAGTTGATGTGAAGGAAATTTATTGTTCTCTTTTAAAGTACAGGCATAAATTCTAAATATAATCAACTGTCAATATCGATATGTTTTAGCGATGTGTACAGGAGGCATAACCATAGGAATGATGGTATCTGCGAGAAACAGATCTGGAGGTTGGCGAGTGTTGAAGGATGTTACGGGGTGTTACGGAGCGAAAGGAACACCCACAGCAGACTCATCAAATGGCATCTAAACGTACCTGAAAACGGTTCACCTGGGGTATGCACCAATCAAAACGCGTCAAACGAAGAACACACGTGCCCTTTGATGTTCTCCACGCGCACGACAGTGGTCTACCTCAATAGAAGCTGCGAACTTCACATTGGAATCAGAACACGAAAGTTCTTCCTCAGATATAATGAAAAAGCGCTTTTTGACAAAGTTCAACATGAGAAACCGCTTCGGTCCGACTGAACTTTCGTGCCCTCGAGTCCCAACTTGCGACGACAACCGAAAAAGAAGCCAAAGCCAAAGTGGCATCACCGCAAGCCTCCCAGCGCTCGCTGACGCTGGATACTGCCGCCCCCTACTGCTGCCCCCTGCCCCGGACAAGCGCGCGCCTCCGACGGTGCCACTCGTCAAAATCCTGTCTCCAAAGATTCGATCGGCCAAACAACGGCGTCACGTCTCTTCCACATCCGACCGTTCTCATCCTCTTCATACTATGGACCACCGCACGCTATCACCGACGGCCGAGTCACCGCGGCACCGTCGCTCGCTTACGCGCATCATCAAGAGCAGCCGCCGCACGTCGTCGCTGTCGCCTTGCCGGGAGGCTAATGCCGTGGAGCTCCTAGTGGACCGCGACGAGCTACGCTGCGCGATCTGCTTTGACTTGCTTTGCTTCCCCGTGACGCTTCCCTGCGGGTACGTTGTTATCTAGTTTAGGTTAAACGGTGTCTTCCTCGTTGGGGACGTTGACTCATATGTCTTTTGTTCGCAGGCACAACTTTGATCGCGGTTGTTTGCTCTCCGCATGGGAGCATGAGCCGCCCGTTGCTTCTTCAACTGGCGGGGGCACCGCACGACGTGCCCACGCGTGTCCTCTGTGCCGCCAACGGTCGCTTGCGATGACGACTGGCGATGACCTCCAAGTGAACCTGCTGCTGAAAAAGCTCATCGCGGCGCAATTTCCCCTCGAGGTTTGCGCGCTCGAGTGCGCCGCCAAACACCACGCCACGTCATCCTCCTCAACGGCAGTGGCACGTCCTCCGTCTGAGCGCCGCCACAGCACGTGGCGTACGGCCACCTCTTTCTTCTATGTGTGGCTCGCGTCGGTCACTGAGCCGCCGGGCTTCGTGCTGGCCGTCTTGCTTCTCATGAGTCTTGTTGCAATGGCGCTCACGCCGCAGCAAATGCTCACGAACGCGACCACTTTGCCGACCGTCTTCGAAGGGCTCGACCACATTCTCAATGCGTTCCTACTGCTCATCCGCGAGATCGCGACGCGACTCGACACTCTTGATGTGCAGACCTGGCCCTTTGCCTTGCTGCTCTAGAGACATGCTAAAACCCATTTTTCGTGTAATATATATTTACCAACCTCGTTTTGGACCGAATAGTGACATGTCATGGCACTATTTAGTTACCGTAAACGTACATAGTTACGGTATTGGGTTCCCATCCATTGTGCCTCAGTGCACAAAGGGGGATAACGGAGAGAGGAGCGAGAAGAGAGGCAAGATGCTCGTGACGTTTGTGATCGACACGAGCGCGTCCATGAACCAGACGACCAGCAGCGGCATGACGCTGCTGGACTACGCCAAGTCGGCCGTCGAGCGCTTCGTCAAGCGCGTGCGCGACCCGAGCCGCCGGTACCACCAACAGCACTACTTCATGCTCGTGGCCTGCGGTGGCGATAACGCCGCGGCCAACGCCCACGCCAAGACCGCTGCTCGTAGTACTTCAAACTCCGCGCCCTGGCACTGGAACGGCCGCGTGCGCGTGGGCTGGGACCAAGCGACCAACAAAGACGCGTTCCTCACCGAACTCAAGAACTTGCGTGCGACCGACCTGAGCGATCTCGGCGCGTCCCTCAAGCAGGCGTTTGAACTCATGAACCAAGTGCGGCTGCCGCTCAACTGGGACTCGTACGGACTCGGTCGCTCGCCGTGGAACACGAATGTCGCCGTCTGCGTGCTGCTCACGGACGCCACAACGCTGTCGATGGCCGACGGCATGCCGCAGGACACGCTCACGATCCCGCCGTCGAGTTTGGTGGGCTCTGATCTCACACTGGAGCCGTACCGGTGGGACCAGCGGCTCTTCACGGTCGCTCTCAAGCTACCGGCGACCATGGCAAACGGGGGACGCGCGCAGGCGCCCGTGCCCACGGATCTTTTGGCGCTCAGCGAAGCCACGGGCGGCATGCTCTACATGCCCACGTCCAAGCCTGCCGTCGAACAAAGGTACTGCATTGTTGTTTTATTGCTATGCCTTCAATATTGGTTACAGAGGTCTCACGGAACTGAACATGCACCTGCAGTATTGATCAGATCATCTCCAAGCTCAAGGCCGGTGCCGTGGTCAAGTTTCGTTGTGATGCCAACGACACTGAAGGGGATTTCCCCGCTGTGCGGAACACGATCATCCCGATTCCGAATGGGAAAGAATATTCGTGGCCCATTGCCGAGTCCTTCTGGCTCGACCGCAACACGGTCTCGCTGCCACCACGGGAAGCCCATCCGACGCTCGTGTACCGCCGTACCGTGGAGGGTGCCATCGAAGCCGCTACAAACCACATGTTGCTGGACACGCTCAAGTTCCCGGCTGACAACTACGTGCTCGATAGTGGGCTGTCTCCGTCGCCGCCACGCGGCCAGCGATGGCCAGTGTTCGTGCAGAACAGCCGCGGCGATGGCCGTCTTGGTGACCCCATTGGATTCTTGCGTGCCGGATCCTCGACGTCGGCGTCCAGTGCGATGCTGGTACTGCTGCCTTACAATTTCCCGCTGCTGTTCAATCTGCTCGTTGAGGCCGCGCGTGTGTACCAGGCCAGCGGCCAGAGCATCAATGCGCCCACTGGCGCATGGATTTTCCAGGCTAAAGCCATGCCCTCGTCCTGGCGAGAGTCGTTCTCTGCGTACATTGGTGCGATCCCGATCTACTACTACCAGCCATTGAAGAAGGCGTTGCGCAAGTACAATCTCCACGATCTCGTTCCGGACGTTCACGACTCGGGACGGAGCTACCAGATTTCGACCCATCTCAACCGACTGCGTGAGCAGTCTGGCGCTGAAAATGAGGCCAACAACAAGCTCAACTCGCGCACGAATCGCGTTGGTGTGCCGACGCTCACTCGCTCGCTCACTGGCACAGAAGCATCCAACGGAACCGGCAAAGAATCGACTCAAGCTGACCCCTCTCTGGCGGAAGCCGTGGGCAGCATGTCATTACAGAGTCTGCTTCAGACGCACCAGCGCTCGGCTCGGAATCTATTCGGCAAACCGATCAAGGTGCCTGCTTTGGCTGCCCCGCGAATACAATTAGTCGAGTCGTCGCTGAGTTTCAAAAATGACGTCGACGTCAAGCTTCGTCCAAGCATGCGCGCCATTGAGGAAGATGATAAACACCAGCATCCGATCGATTCCATGAGCGACTACGAGTCTCGACTCATCAAGAAGGAGGCTCTACGCAACCCGCTCGGCGATCCGGAACCCGATGAGGACACGCCGGCAGGGCTGAGACGGCGACAGCTGTGCTTTAATCTGGGCAATCCGTACAAGAAGAGCACGTCAAAGGTACGCTCGGCACTAACTTTCTCAACGATGGAGTGTGCAAACATGCTGACACTTCTGTTGTATGAAACAGCAAGCCAGCAACGTTTATCAGGGCGAAGCAGCAGACGAGGCGGCGGCGTTGGGTGGCCAATCGCCGAAGCGGCAGCGCACGAGGAAACGCTCATCGCAGCTCAAGCGTGACAAGAAGCAGGCCAAACGCAGCCATCGCGCGCCCAGTTCGCCATCGTTTTCTTCCTCGCCGGGGTCTCCCTCGCGCTCTCCCACATCAGTCTCGAGGGGCTCGTCCGTCACGTCGTCGCCGGTCCATAGCGAAGGCGGCGATTCCGTCATGTCCGATACCTCGGTCAGCTCCAACTACTCGGTGAAAGCGGAGACCGCGCAGCTGCTCGGTGTTCCACTCCGAGATGGCGATGCAGTCGACGACGAGCACGAAACAAGTTTTGTGCGTATGGTCTACGGCGTGCTCGCAGAGAACTGGGAGGCGTGGAGCAATATTCTTCGCTTGATCAAAGCGCGTTCGATCACCAAGCAGGTTCGTTTTATCAGGAATGAGCTTGGTTGGATGTTGCCCGAAGGAACTGACATGAATACTTTGTTCAGGAGGAAGAATTTATCATGAGCGCGTTGGCCTCCATGAAAGGTGGTGACGTGGTTGTGCAGACCTACATCGCCCAGGCGATTATCCACGCAGCACAGTTCAAGAAGAGCACCCTGATCCAAAAGCTGGAAGATTTGCAGGCGAAGCATGATCCGAGTTCGAAGCGCTCGGAGGACGAGATGATGGATGCCAAGTCATGAGGGAGAAAGAGTATCTTCGGTAAGTCTTATCAGGTACCAGTACGAGTTTGGAGAGTAGTGGTCGGAATGTGAAAATACACAGCCCACGTGTTGTGCATGGCAATGGATGCTAACCATGTACCAAGGGTCGCGAAACGACGCACAAAGTTGCAGGGTCGCGAACAGGCACCCTGCTGAACGGTAAACAACGATTAGCGGTGCATACATCAACACTCCTCCAGAGGCTGCGTTAGTGGACCAAAACCCGTCGATCGGAATGAGCAAGCGGCCAGCTAAACGTGTAAGCAATAGGCGCTTGTCTGCTGTCGGTCACACAACAAGTAGATCTCTCTTACCTCGTATTGCCTTCTAGGTCAATAATACGCGGTCGTCGGCTTCAAGTGCATCGCTCGAGTTCTTAAAGAGTGAGCTCGATCGCTATGATCCCGAGACGGGTGTCTTTGAGCATGCTTCAAATTCGCATTCGTCCGTGGCATCAGTCGCGTCCACTAGCCATTCCTCATCGCTTGATCCGACCAAGCTGACAAACTTTCAGCTCAAGTCTTCCGTGCAGGTGGCGCCTGCTAGAGAGGGGAAGTCGAACGCCAAAGCACCGCCTTCACCTACACGTGTGAGCACTGCGTCTGTTCCAATGCACAGTCAAGCGGATGATCCGATAGCAAAGTTGAAGCACAGTACCGCTGGAGGGAGCTGCGGGACAACGATGGCCGCCTGGCTCGAAAGTGTGGTCCCGCATGAACGATTCGGTCATCCGGGCATCGCGTCCAGTGGCGCAAGCATTGCGTTTCCCGAGCCGTGCATGACCAAGCCCTTCCTGCCCGTCTGGTGCTTCATGGACGTGGACTTCTTGGCCTCGGCGACCGAGCTGAGTCTGCGAGTAAAGAAGGCACCGCTCAAGGCGGTCGCACTCCCCGTTATGGAGCAAACGGGAGCGGCTGGGCACTGGTCGGGGTGCATGGTCACAGCGTACGACCACGCACTTGATCGCTTCATCGTGTCCTGGTCGGCCGGGAAACGCATTGGCTCACCCATGGTGCACCGTGGACTGCTGTGTCTCGAATCGGACAATCGTCAGCAGTTTGCAAACCGGCTGCTTGAAGCCGAAACGCGTCGTCAGCATGCCGAAGCGCTGCTTCGCCAAGAGCTCTTTGTGGAGAGCATGCCCGTCTCCGTCGACGTGCAGCTCGACGAAGACACGATCCGCAATATCCTTAACCTGGCGCTTTCGACGTCGACGATCCCCGTCGACGCCGATAAGTCGACACTGCTTGAAGAAGTCAACACATACTACATGCGTGTCATGAACAAGCTCATTTTTGAGACCAACGTCAGCGATCTGACCATCGAGTATTTGGATCTGCACGTCCCCGTCAAGCCGCTCGCTCGGGCTCCACCGCAATGCGGTGTCGTTGCGATCGCGGCGTACGATTTCAACCAGCGCTTTGTCAATGTGACAAAAGACAGCTTCATCAACCTGAGTTTTGCCGTCAGCGCGTTACTCGACGTCCGCAAGAGCTGTGTCGACGTCGAGACACAACGGCTCCTGCTGGACCAACAGCCCACAGAGATCAGTTTTGGCGACACCCATCCCATAGCACGCAGTATTACACTCCAAGAGTTCACGTCGCTCCACGCCCAGATGAGCCATGCAGCGCTTCGGTATATGCGCGACCACTGGACGCGGTTGGCCGCCAAGCGGATCCAGTTCCACGTGGGCATGGGCCAACACCCGGGTTACAACTTCACCGAGTCGAATCGCTTGCGGTATCTCTCGACACCGCTTCGCGCCATCTTGCAGCGCGTGAATTACATGATTGAAGACTCGTTGCGGCACGTGATTCGGCAAAACTTTGTCGACTACACGCGACTCATCGAAGACATGGCCGGCTACGAGGTCGTGGTCAAGTCGCTCAGCGATATCCGCGTGGTGCCGCGTATTGGGTCATCATCGACTGTCTCCGAGGACGAAGTCCCCACAGCGGTGCATCAGCCTCTCTTCAGACTGGAGATGGTCTTGTCCACCGACAAGCGGCTACTCAATCAGGCGGCTGTCGCGAAACGAGAGACCGACATTCGCGAGTGGCATGTGACCCACGCCCAGGACAAGCAAGCGCAGTGTCCACTCGAGCCCCTTGCGCTCGAAGAAGGGTATCGCTTCGAGTACGTCACGACGCCCAGCGACTTTACGGACGCGGTCGTCGCGCAGTTTGACACTGCATTGAATCGTCTCAAGACACTGGAGCTTGTCGAGCGGCTAGTGATGGATCGCATCTTTTGGCCCAACCAAGACTGCATCTCGTGCATCGAGAGCAACGTTGCGTTCGTGGCGTCGCAAAAGGACCGCGTCCGTGAGACCATGGCGCGTGCGGTCGGTCCGCTGCACCAGTATCTCGCCCAATTCGACCAGTACGTTCCCCTGCTGAATCTGAACGTGGACGAGCACTTGAAGACGATCATAAAGCTACAGCCAGAAGGCGGAGCTTCCAGTACGCCCCGAACCAACGATGACGGATCTGCTGGAGACGGAGAGTTGCCTCCGCTCGTGCCGCCCGTCGAGTTGAACGAACTCAAGCGGCTACTCACATACCATCGCGACCAAGAGGCCACGATCTTGGCGACTATTCCGTCGCGTGCCGTCAATCTTGGTCTCTTTCTCGTCGACCTGACCAACATTCGGTTCTCATTGGCCAAGAAGCACCGCGACTGTTTCACGAAACTGCTTGAGGCTCAAGCCGCGTACTGCTTCCAGGTCGCATCGCGCCACATGGCGACATTTGAAGGCATTAACCAAAATCTGAACACGACGCCGAAAGATATCGAAGGACTCACGGCATTGCAGGAGTTTATCAATGGGTTGCCGCTGCTTCTCCAGCCTCTGCAGGACGAGATTGGCCAGATGATGAAAGAAGATTCGCTCATCGACGAGTTCCACCACTACGTGAGCGACGAGCACTTGCGGCTCACGTGGAACGTGCAAGGCTGGCCCACAAAGATCGTCGCACAGACCTCGCGGTTCAAGTCGGTACTCGAAGAGCGCAAGGGAAAGTTTGCCAAGCAAATGGAATCCGAGCAAGAGCGGTTTGAAAAGACACTCGCAAGTCTGCTGGAGGAAATCGACAGCTTTGCGCGGTACGACAATCTGGCGTTTGTTGACGACGTCGCACACCATGCCATGACGGTCCAGAAGAAACTTGAGCAGGCGCAGCAAGATGCAATGCTTTTCAACAGTCGCGAGACGCTGTTTGGGAAAGAGGTCACGTCGTACGAGTCACTGGCACTAGCCAAGAAGAACTTTGAGCCGTACAATCTGCTGTGGGGGACGTCGTTTAACTGGATTCAGGGACGAAAGCAGTGGATCCAGGGCAGCTTCTTGGAGATCGTTGCCGAGGACGTGGAAAAGGCTGTCGAGACCTATAGCTCGTCGATCCAAAAGGCGTACAAGTTCTTCAGCAACAGTGGCAACGACGCGTGTACAAAGATCGCCGAGACAGTAAAAGAGCAGATCCACGTGTTCAAGCCGTTTGTGCCGCTCATCGTTGCGCTGCGCAACCCGGGCATGCGGCCGCGCCACTGGGCCGAGCTCAGTAAGAGCATTGGTTTTGACTTGGAGATTGACGAGAGCTTTACGCTCACCAACGTGTTTCAGCTCAATCTGCTTGACCGCATCGACGACATTGTCAAGATCGCCGAGGCCGCCGGCAAAGAATACCAAGTCGAGCAGGCGCTGACCAATATGAAGACTGCGTGGGAAAAGATTGACCTGCAGATTATCTCATACCGTGAGACCGGCACGTACGTGATCAAGGGCGTTGACGAGATCCAGGTTGTGTTGGATGAGCACGTGACCATGACGCAAGCCATGATGTTCTCCTCGTTCAAGGGGCCGTTTGAAGACGAGATCACCGACTGGAACGCGACGCTGCAGCTGGTTTCGGAAGTGCTCGAAGAGTGGCTCGCTGTGCAGCGGAATTGGCTATACCTGCAGCCGATTTTCGAGTCCCCGGATATCAACAAGCAGCTTCCCGCCGAAGGTAAGCGGTTTGCCTCCGTGGACAAGAATTGGCGCCAAACGCTCGCGGCTGCCAAAGCCAAACCAAAGGCCATTGAGTTTTGCAAGAGCCCCAAGCTGCTGGAAAAGTTTCGCGAGTCGAACGTCTTTCTCGAGCTAGTTCAGAAGGGGCTCAGTGATTACCTCGAGGTCAAGCGGTCGTCTTTCGCTCGCTTTTACTTTCTATCGAACGACGAACTGCTCTCGATTCTGTCAGAGTCCAAGGACGTCAAGCTAGTGCAGCCCCACCTAAAGAAGTGCTTTGAAGGCATTGTTGCCGTCACGTTTGAAGACGACTTGACCATCAGTGCCATGATCTCGGCCGAAGGTGAGACAGTGCAGTTCTTCACGCCGATCGACCCGAAGAGCAAGAACGTCGAGCACTGGATGGCCGAAGTCGAGGGCATGATGAAGGTCTCGGTGCGCGACACCATGGAGCGCGCGATCGGCGACTACACGCGGATCGATCGGTCGCTCTGGATCCAGAAATGGCCCGGCATGTGCGTGTTGAACGGCAGCCAAATGCACTGGACCCGAGAGATGGAGGACGCCATGGACACGGATGGACGAGACGGCGTGACCAATATGATGACGCGGCAGCTCGCGCAGCTCGCCGATATGGTCAAGCTCGTGCGCGGCAACCTGGACCGCATGGCGCGGATCACGTGTGGTGCGCTGACCGTCATTGATGTCCACGCACGCGACGTCACGCGAAAGCTCGTGGATAACAACGTCGAGTCGAAAGGCGATTTCCTGTGGAGCTCTCAACTCAAGTACTATTGGGACAAGGATCTCTGGGTTCAGGCCGTGACCTCGCGGCGTCCGTATGGGTACGAATACCTGGGGAATTCGTTCCGGCTCGTGATCACGCCACTTACAGACAAGTGCTATCTGACGCTCATGGGCGCGCTGCAAATGATTCTGGGCGGCGCACCCGCTGGTCCAGCCGGTACGGGCAAGACCGAGACCACCAAGGACCTGGCCAAGGCACTGGCCAAGCAATGCGTCGTGTTCAACTGCTCGGACGGACTCGACTATATTGCCATGGGCAAATTCTTCAAAGGGTTAGCGTCCTGCGGCGCGTGGGCATGCTTTGACGAGTTCAATCGGATCGACATTGAGGTGCTCTCCGTCGTGGGCCAGCAGGTCATCACGCTGCAGCTCGGCATTCGCCGCGGCGACCAGCGGATCGTGTTCGAAGGCTCCGACATCAAGCTCAGTGACCAGTTTGGCGTATTTATCACGATGAACCCTGGGTACGCGGGGCGTAGTGAGCTGCCCGACTCGCTCGCGGCGCTCTTTCGGCCTGTGGCAATGATGGTGCCCGACTATGCGCTCATTGGCGAGATCATGTTCTTCGCCTATGGGTTTGCAGACGCGCGTGCACTGGGCGCGAAGATGGTCACGACCTTTAAGCTCTGCTCAGAGCAGTTGTCCTCCCAGTTCCACTACGACTACGGCATGCGTGCCGTCAAAACCGTGATCACGGCCGCCGGCAACTTGAAGCGTGACGACCCCGACATGGACGAAGACGTGCTATTGCTGCGCGCGCTGCAGGACGTCAATCTCCCCAAGTTTCTCGCCCACGATATCCCGTTGTTTAATGGCATCATTAGCGATCTATTCCCCGGCAAACATCGGCCGGACCTCGATTACGGCGCATTGATCAGCGTGATTAAACTGCAGACCCACAAGCAAGGACTCCAGCCAGTGCCTTATTTTCTGACCAAGTGCATCCAGCTCTACGAGACCATTGTCGTGCGCCATGGACTCATGGTCGTTGGCGCGACCGGCGGCGGCAAGTCGTGCAACATCTCCGTGCTGGCCGATGCGCTCACAGAACTAAAGCACCGCGGCGAGGTAGGGTTTGCCTATGAGAAGGTCGTGCAGTACCAGCTCAACCCAAAGTCGATCACGATGGGCCAGCTCTACGGCGAGTTTGACGCCAACACGCACGAGTGGCAGGACGGCATTCTCTCCACGCTGTACCGCACGGCCTCGAGCTGCACCAAGGCGGACCGCAAGTGGATCATTTTTGATGGCCCCGTGGACGCTATCTGGATCGAGAATATGAACACCGTGCTGGACGACAACAAGAAGCTCTGCCTCAACAGCGGCGAGATGCTGCAAATGTCGCACCAAATGACCATGATGTTTGAAGTCGAAGACCTCTCGGTGGCGTCACCCGCCACAGTGAGCCGCACGGGCATGGTCTACATGGAACCCAGCACGCTCGGACTCGCGCCGCTCGTCGACTCGTGGCTCGAGGCACTCCCCAAGTCGCTCGTACCGTTCGCGCACATCTTCTTGAAGCTCTTTGACGTCTATCTCTACTCGTCCGTGGCGTTCATGCGGTCATATCTCGCAGAGCTTGTGCCGACCATGGACAATAACCTCGCGCAGAGCCTCATGAGCATTCTCGACTGCTACCTCGAGCCATACAGGGACAACAAACCGGACGGCGTCGACGTGCAGCTTCCGTCGGCGCACTTCAAGACCGGCGTCGAGCCGCTATTTCTCTTTGCACTCGTCTGGTCGGTCGGCGCCACGACCAATGACGCCGGTCGCAACAAATTCGACAGCTTCCTCCGTGGCGAGATGGCCGCGAGCCACGCCCACCCGCAGATGCCGCCCCACGGGCTCGTGTACGACTACTGCTATTCGCTCAAAGACCACAAGTGGGTCTTGTGGATGGACACGATCGCGCCGTACAAAGTGCCGCCCAATTCGTCCTTCGCCGACATGGTCGTGCCCACGGCCGACTCGGTGCGGAACACGTTTTTGCTTGATTACCTCATGCGAGCGAACAAGCACGTGCTCATGGTTGGCGCCACGGGCACGGGCAAGACCGTAAACATCTCCAAGTACCTCATGTCGCTGCCGGCCGACACGGTCATCCCCGTGCCCATTGCCTTCTCGGCACAGACGTCGGCCAACCAAACGCAAGACCTCCTGGATGCCAAGATGGAGAAGCGGCGCAAGGGAGTCTACGGTCCGCCGGCTGGCAAAAAGTATATGGTCTACGTCGACGATCTCAACATGCCCAAGCGCGAGAAGTACTATGCGCAGCCGCCACTGGAGCTCATTCGCCAGTGGTTTGACCAAGGCGGATGGTATGACCGTAAGCTGCTTGTGTTTCGCAGCATCATTGATATCCAGTTCGTAGCGTCCATGGGACCTCCCGGGGGCGGCCGCAACCCGATCACGCCACGGCTCGTGCGCCATTTCAACGTGATAGGCTATGCCGAACTCGGCGACGACAGCAAGAAGATCATATTCACGACCATTCTCAGCAATTTCCTCTCCTCGGGTTTTGCAAGCGACGTCGCGCGGCTGTGCGAGAGCATGGTCCACGCGTCCATCAAAGTGTACGCGACGATCTGCCGCGAGCTGCTGCCCACGCCGGCCAAGTCGCACTATACGTTCAACTTGCGGGACCTCGCCAAGGTCTTCCAGGGCGTGCTCATGGGCGACAGCCGCAAGATCCCTGATGCCGATGGGCTCATTCGACTTTGGGTCCACGAGTGCAAGCGCGTGTTTGAGGACCGCATGATCTCGCCGCAAGACCACGACTGGTTCTTGCAGCTCACGCGGCGCACGATCGCCGAGTTCTTTGGGACCGACTACAATAAGGTGGTCAAGAACGAGTACCTCCTCTACGGCGACTATCTCGTGCCCGGTGCTGACCCACGCGTGTACGAAGAAGTTATTGACGTCGACAAGGTGCTGGGCATCATGGAGGACTATCTCCTCGACTATAATGCCGAAAGCAAGACACCCATGTCGCTCGTCTTGTTCATGGACGCGGTCGAGCACGTGTCGCGGATCTCGCGCATCATTCGCCAGCCCATGGGCAACGCATTGCTACTGGGCGTTGGCGGCAGCGGACGCCAGAGTCTCACCAAGCTCGCTACCTACATGGCCGGCTACAAGTGTTTTCAGGTCGAAATCGTCAAGGGGTACGGCATGACGGAGTGGCGCGACGACGTCAAGACGTGCTTGCTGCTCGCCGGTGTCAAAGACACGCCCGTGGTATTTCTCTTCTCGGACGTGCAGGTCGTGAACGAGACCATGCTCGAGGATCTGAACGGCGTGCTCAACGCCGGGAACGTGCCCAACCTGTACGGGCCGGAAGACATGGACAACATCATGACAGCGTGCCGCATCGAGTGCCAGAAGAAGCAGCTGCCGCCGACCAAGACCAATATTTTCCAACAGTACATCAACCGCGTGCGCCGCAATATCCACGTCGTCGTCTGCATGAGCCCACTGGGCGCACTCTTTCGCGACCGGCTGCGCATGTTTCCGTCGCTGGTCAACTGCTCAACGATCGACTGGTTCAGCGAGTGGCCCGCCGAGGCGCTCAACTCGGTCGCGACCGCGATCTTGAGTGACGGCAATCTCCGACTGGGCGACGCGCTGCCGGCCCTCGTCGAGGCGTTCAAAGTGATCCACCAGAGCGTCGAGCACGCCGCCAAGGACTTTTACAACACGCTGCGCCGGTTCTTTTACGTGACGCCGACGAGCTACTTGGAGTTGCTGTCCACGTTCAAGGCTGTGCTCGTTGTGAAGCGAGATGACGTCCACACTATGACGAGTCGCCTGCAAAACGGCGTCGACAAGCTGTCCGAGACCAAGGCCATTGTCGCGACGATGCAAACCGAGCTCGTCGAGCTGCAGCCCGTGCTGGCCGCGACCCAGATTGAAGTCGAGCAGATGATGGTGCAGATTGCCAAGGACAGTGCCGAGGCCGACGAGACCAAGGCGACGGTCCAAAAGGAAGAAGCCGCCGCGAGCGTCAAGGCGTCGGCGACCAAAGAAATCGCCGACTCGGCGCAGCGCGACTTGGACGCCGCACTGCCGGCGTTGGACGCCGCGCTCGAGTGTCTGAACCGCCTGAAGAAAGCCGATATTGACGAAGTCAAGGCGCTCAAGACACCGCCGTCGGGCGTCAAACTGACGATGGAGGTCGTGTGCATTCTCTTTGGCCAGAAGCCCGTGCAAAAGGCTGACCCCGATCGCCCCGGCAAGAAAATCAATGACTATTGGGAGGTTGCGCAAAAGGTCGTGCTGTCAAACGCCAACAAGTTTATGGAGAGCCTGCTCACGTTTGACAAGGACAATATCCCCGATGCCATCATCACCAAGGTCGCGCCGTACATGGAAGACCCGAACTACACGCCCGAGATCATCGAGAAGTCGTCCAAGGCCTGCACGGCCATCTGCATGTGGTCGCGCGCGATGTACACGTATCACTTTGTCGCCAAGGCCGTCGAGCCGAAAAAGCTCGCGCTCGCCGGGGCTCAAACCGAACTCGACGCGACGCTCGCCATCTTGAAGGACGCGCAAGACAATCTCCAGCAAGTGAGCGATCGCTTGGCCGAGCTCGAGCGCTCGTACAGGGGCGCTGTCACGAAGAAGGAAGAGCTCGCGGCCAAAGTGATTCAGTGCCAAGTGCAATTGCAGAATGCCGAGACGTTGATCGGCGGACTCGGTGGCGAAGAGACACGATGGAAAGAGACGGTCGCGCAGCTTCAGCAGGACTATGCCAATCTCACGGGCGACGTGCTCGTGTCGGCCGGCACGATCTCGTATCTGGGTGCGTTCACGGCCGAGTTTCGCGGCACGCTCGTAGCGACGTGGCACGAGGCATTGGTCAAGTTTAGCGTGGCCCATTCCCATGGCTGTGATATTATCCAGACCCTTCAAGACCCGGTCAAGCTTCGTGCGTGGCAGATCGCCGGCTTGCCCACAGACACAGTGTCGACCCAGAATGGCATCATCATGTCGCGCGCACGCCGGTGGCCACTGCTGATTGATCCACAGGGACAGGCGAACCGTTTCATCAAGAACTTGGGCCGTGACAAGCACTTGTGCGACAATGGTATGGACGTCGTCAAGCAGTCGGACCGCAACTTTCTGCGAAACCTGGAGAACGGCATCCGCTTTGGCAAGTGGGTTTTGCTAGAAAATGTCGGCGAAGAACTGGACGCCGCGCTCGAGCCTGTGCTGCTCCAGCAGAAGTTCAAGCAAAGCGGCCAGGATATGATCCGCCTTGGTGAGAACGTCATCCCGTACAACGACGCATTCCGGTTCTTCATGACGACGAAGCTCGCGAACCCGCACTACGCGCCTGAGGTCTGTGTGAAGGTGAGTCTGCTCAACTTTACTATCACCATGAAGGGCCTCGAAGAGCAGTTGTTGGGCGTCGTCGTGCAAAAGGAAATGCCCGAGCTCGCGGCCAAGAAGAACGAGCTCGTAGTCTCGAACGCCGACGGCAAGCGGCAGCTCTACGAGATTGAGAACCAGATTCTCTATTTGCTGTCCCACTCGGAGGGCAATATCCTGGACGACACGCACCTCATTGAGACGCTCGCGAACGCCAAGCAGACGTCAGCGGTTGTGATGGCCAAGATGAAAGAAGCCGAGGAGACGGAGAAGGAGATTGACGCGCGCAGCGAAGGGTACCGTCCCGTGGCGTTTCGTGCGGCGCTGCTGTTCTTCTGCATTGCCGACTTGGCGCTCGTGGACCCAATGTACCAGTACTCGCTCACGTGGTTCACGAGCCTCTTTGTGCGCGGCATCCAGTCGGCGCCGCAAGCCTCGGATCTCCACGTGCGGCTCAAGAACCTCAACGACTATTTCACGTACTCGGTCTACAAGAACATTTGCCGCTCGCTGTTTGAAAAGCACAAGCTGCTCTTTTCCTTTTTGCTCACCATCAAGATCATGCAGGGCAATGACCAAGTGGACGCCGGTGAGTGGCGGTTCCTCATCTCGGGCATGGCGAGCGGCGGCGCGATCCAGGCCGAGAACCCGGCCAGTGGCTGGCTCGAGTCGTACGCGTGGAGCGAGATCTGCGCGCTCTCGACGTTTCCCAACTTCTCGCTGCTTGTGAGCGAATTTGAGGCCCACGTGCACGCGTTCCGGGAGCTCTTTGACTCGACAGAACCGGAGAACCAGCCGATCCCCGGCGTGCTCGACCAGACGCTCGATGCGTTCCAGCGGCTGTGTATTCTCCGCGTCCTACGGCCCGACAAGATGATGTCCGGCATTCAGAACCTCGTGAGCAAGACGCTCGGGCGCGAGTTCATTGAGCCGCCACCGTTTGATCTCAAGAATACTTTTGAGGATTCAAGTTCGACCACGCCACTCATCTTTGTGCTCTCGCAGGGCTCGGACCCGGCCAAGGATCTCCACACGTTCGCCGTGAGCGTGGGCATGGACTCGAAGCTCAAGTCGATCGCGCTGGGCCAGGGCCAGGGCGTGATCGCCGCGCGCATGATCGAGGCTGGCACGACCAAGGGCGAGTGGGTCCTTCTTCAGAACTGCCACTTGGCGCTCAGCTGGATGACCGAGCTCGAGCGGCTCTGCGAAGAGCTCGACGGTGCCAAGCTCCACCCCGAGTTTCGCCTCTGGCTTACGAGCATGCCGACGCCGCAGTTTCCGGCGTCCGTTCTCCAGGACGGCGTCAAGATGACCAAGGAAGCCCCCAAGGGGCTGCGCGCCAATCTGAAAAACACGTACTACAAGCTCACGGACGCCCGGCTCAGTGCGACCTCCAAGCCGCAGGCGTTTCGGAAGCTGCTCTTCGGTTTGTGCTTTTACCACGCGGTCGTGTGCGAGCGCAAACGCTTTGGCGCGCTCGGCTGGAACATTCCGTACCAGTTCAACGAGACGGACCTCGATATTTCCATGGCGCAGCTCGAAATGTTTCTTGACACGTACGCGCAAATCCCGTTCGACGTCTTGCAGGTCATGACGTCGACTATCAACTACGGCGGCCGCATCACGGACGACAAGGACATGCGCACGTCGGACGTGATCCTCATGACGTTTTTCAAGGACGCGGTGCTCCAGGACGGCTACACGTTCTCCAAGAGCGGGCTCTACTACTCGATCGCCAGCGATCCGGACCGCCCGTCGCAGAGCTACACCGAGTACATCAACTCGCTGCCTATCAACCCCGAGCCCGAGGTCTTTGGCATGCACGACAATGCCAACATTACGTGCGCGCAGTCCGAGACGTACGAGGCCTTTGACATCATCTTGTCGTTGCAGCCGCGCGTGAGCACGGGCGCCGGCAAGAGCCGAGAAGACTTGATCGCCGACACGGCCAAAGCCATCGCGGCCAAGCTGCCCGGCCCGTTTGACCTCGAGCAGGTCCAGGCCAAGTACCCCGTGTCGTACTCCGAGTCCATGCACACAGTCCTCGCACAAGAAGTCGAGCGGTTCAACAAGCTGCTCGTGGTCATGCGGTCCACGCTCACGCTCGTGCAGCAGGGGCTCAAGGGTTTGGTCGTCATGTCGGCCGAGCTCGAGGCCATGGGCAACTCGCTGTACGACCAAAAAGTGCCCAGCGTGTGGGAGAGCAAGGCGTACCCGTCGCTCAAGCCGCTCGCGCCCTGGGTCAAGGACCTGCTGGACCGCCTCGAGTTTGTGACCAAGTGGATCGACTTTGGGATCCCGGCTGTGTTCTGGATCTCGGGCTTCTTCTTTCCGCAAGGCTTCATGACGGGCACGATCCAGAACCACGCGCGCAAGTACAAGCTGCCCATTGACTCGCTGTCGTTTCAATTCCTCATGCTCCCGCAAGACGTTCAGGAACTCGAGACCAAACCCGAGAATGGCTGCTATACCTCGGGGCTCTTTCTCGAGGGCGCGCGGTGGAACAAGGAGACCCACGCACTGGACGATCCTCTGCCGCGCGAGCTCTTTGCCAAGATGCCCGTGATCCACTTGCTGCCGCAGCCCAACCGTGCGGCGCCCCGCGAGGGCATTTACCGGTGTCCCGTCTACAAGATCCTCACGCGCACGGGCACGCTGTCGACCACGGGCCACTCGACCAACTTTGTCATGTGGATCGAGATCCCGGCCACCAAGAAGACGATCTGGAGAAACTCGCTCGTCTCAGAGACCAACGCCCAAGTGCTCTTTTGCGACCAAGAGTACTGGATCAAGGCTGGCGTCGCGTGCTTTTGTGCGCTGCGGTATTAGACAGACGAGCTCGAACACGATCAAGATTTATAGTAGTGCATGTAACATAGAATTGCAACCACAGCAGCAAGGAAAGGGCCAGGGTCTCCACGTGCGAGCGTGTTCGCGATCATTTACTCTTTCGCTCGTGAGATCGATCACAGCGATAGAAGCCGCGGGCGACGGTCGGCTCATACGATCAACAGCCGTCGGTTCTCGCTTGATCCGCACCATCTCTTTCCGTGCCGGCCTAATCGTATGCATCGTCTTGGAGCGTCGTGGCGTGGGTGGCTCCTCACTCACCGTCTCTCCTGCCACCCCTGTAGTTGCTGCCGGCCGCTTCTCCAGCTCCACTAGCGCCTCGACCGCCTCGGCTTGGAAAAGCTGAGCGACTGGCCAGTGGGCGGTGGATCCCTCGGGTTTGGCAGCCGCACCGTGTCAGCCCGTACGAGATTGCCGTCTTCATCCAGCACCTGAAACCGTAAGAAGCCAAACGCTGCCACGGCCGACTCGTCGATCGCGCGAAGACTGCGCAGCAACTTGTGGCGAAAGCCCTCCGTCTCCTGCTCGTCTCCTTCTGCTTCTTTCTCTTCTCCTCTGTCTCGCTGTCGCTGTTCCCTCGACGCATGGAGAGACTCCTCGAGCGAGCCACGCATCAACAGCTTCTCGACGACGACTGCGTGCTTGGCAGCGTCGCGGTGCTTGGCAATAAGTCGCGCGTGTCGACTGCGCGGCCGTAGGCAGCGAATCGTGGCGAGACGCGCGTGGTGCGGGTGCTGGGGCGTTCATCCTGCAGGTCGCGCGGGTCCGAGCGCTGGCCCTCTGTGCGCAGCAGCATCGCGAGCATCGTAATGGTCTTGCCGAGACCGGGCTCGTCACAGAAGAGACCACCACGTGTATCAGCGGCGCGTGGGGTCAGTGGGAACGTGACCAGCCGACCATCGATCAAGTCGATCCGACTGGCATCGGTATCCTCGCCATGCTGGAGAGACGGGAAGAAGAACGGGTGCGGCACGTGCTCGAGTCGTCGGCTCGAGCCTTCGCAGTGCAAGAGCCACTGCAGTACCGTTTGCTGGTGGCTGAAAAGCTGGAGCTTCAGCCCCGGCACGACTTCGTAGGTCGCACGGCGAAAGAGGGAGCACACGCCGCTGAGAGCAGCGACGTCCTTGGCTGTGAGCATGCGGATGCACCTGTGAAGCTCGGGCCGTGGCAGATCGCATATGTGGCATGGATGCTTGGCGCGCTTGGTGTCCGTGATAGGAGACCTCTCGTCGTCATGTCGGTCAAGTGTCATGAGCTGGAGGAACACGTCGTGCAGCTGCAGCTTCTTTGGGCACTGAGTTGGCTTCGCATCTAAATGGAGATCACAGCCAATGACGTGGCACCGGCTGTGGCGCGCCGTCGCCATGGCCTAGCCGCTGCGACTGCCGTCGGGTTGGCTTCTTGCGGCCATGAGCCCGGCCTGCAAATGGCTCAGTGCAAACGCCAGCGCTGGTAAAATCGACGAGAGGTCGGACTGCGTCGCGCGCTCGTGGAGCGCAACGAAAAGCTGCAGCGTCGCAGCCCATGGGCCACTCGTGTCGGCCACGCGAAAGATGACGTACTTGGCTGTGATGCGGAGCATGCGCTCGTCACGCACCCGCAAGAGCTCCCGCAGCAACTCGGTGAGGCGACACGCATGAGCCCTCGACTCATTTGGATTGCTTGCGGTAGCACCCCCACAGGTGACATGGGAACTGCAATTGCAGCGCTTCGGCGCTGTGGCAGCCAGCGCCACGGTGTAGATGGCGACGTTCGCCGTGGCACGGGGCCGTGGGATCGTTGGATACAGCGGCATGAGCAGCTCGATCACATGTGGGCTTGTGAGCGCTGCGGCGTACGCGCGCGGGAGACGGGTTGGTGACGAGGAGGTCCATGGCACGATGGCGACGCGCCAAAGGAGTCCGAGGAAGCCATCATCACAGTTGGGGCTTTTGGTGGAAGCTCAGTCATATCAGGTTTTGGTAATAGATGCGATTGTCTCACCTTCTTTTGATAGAAAAATGAAATGTATCCATAACATTTTCGATGGTTTCTCACCAATCAGATTGCTTTACACATTATATTACAGCCAATCATAATCATTGAAATACGATAGATGGCGATTTGCGAAACGTTTCTTGAAGTTAGTGTATAGCTCTTCAAAAATAGGCCGACCCCACTAGAGGTCGTAGCTCTCTCTCTCTCCATTTCTTGCGTCTGTACACAAGCAAGTCTTTCAACCACAATATGGCGAATTGCTACAGTCTCAGCCGCCGTCCCGCCGGGACGGGCACGGGCCGCGGCGTGGGCGAGGCGATCGTGCTCAAGCGCCGCCAGCGCGACGACGCACTGGCCAACTATGGCGAGACCGTCAAGGGACTGACCCAGATGAACGCGCGCGCCGACTGGGAACACACGCTCGCCGTCAAGGCCGATGCGACGCAGCTGCACCGCACCGTCTCGAAACTCAAGAACCAACACGAGTCCCAACTCCACTCGCGGCGACTGCGGTGGGAGGATCTCGTATAAGGGTAATCAATGATTCCAGTCTGACCCGTCGTGGAAATGCATTCTCAGACTGGCCGAGTTGTACAACCGTGAGATGGAAGAGTGGAAGCAGGCATGTCTCGCCAACATGGAGACGCCCGAGGACCGCAAGGCCAAGTACGTCGCGATGGATCCAGGGACCCTGAAAAACCCTTTCTCACGTGTGCCTTTAGTATGGTCCAGCGTGCGCTAGAGCTCAAGGCGAGACGCGAGCGCGAGCGCATGGCGATCGTCGAAGAGAAGCGGCTGCAGCACTACCGGTACGCGACCTATTAAGTCAGGGGTTTATGGGGAAGAAACCTTGCTGATCGTTGGTGTTTCCAACACAGCGAATCGTGTGACGATCTACGCGTCGAGGACTCGCGAAAGCTCACAAAAATGGTCGTCAAAGACCGCGAGGCACAGCTCGACGAGCGCAAGCGGCTCGAAGAAGAAGAGGTATAATTGGGCGCCAATGGCAGCTAGGATTGCGTTGAGTAGTGACTTGGTTTTTGTGTGCAGAGACTGGTCGAGGCCAAGATGGCGCAGCTATGGGAAGAAGATCGACTCAAGAAAGAAGAGCGCGACCGCCGCGACCGCGACATGGCCGCCCAGCGCGACGCTGAAGTCAAGGCCATCCTAGATCTCCAAGTCGACCTCGTCAAGAAGCGGCGCCACGAGCAGGACGACCACAAGCGCAGGGAAGACGAGGAGCTACTCGCCGAGTGGGAGCGGCTCAAGCGCGTTGAGCAAGAGCTGCAGGAGCAGCACCGCCTGAACGAGATCCAGCGTGCCCTGGACGTGAAAAAGTTTAATCAGGAACGCGTTGAGGCGACGCGGGTCCAGTCGGACCGCGAGCGCGAGTACGACCGCCTGCTGCTCGAGCAGTCGCTCGCGCAAGAGGCCGAGGCGAGGCGCCGCGAGCGCGAGCAGCAGGAGCGGCACAAGCACGAGCAGCTCGCGTTCCAGTCCATGCTGAAGAAGCAAATGGAGGTCGAGGCCGAGGACACGACCTACTTGGACCAGATCCGCGGCGACATGGAAAAGCAAGTCTGGGCCAAGCGCGACGCGCAGCACGCCGCCGAGGAAGCGGCACGTCAGGAGCTCCTGCGCCAAGTGCTGGCGTCCCGCGCGCAACAGATCGAAATGAAACGCGAGCGACGAGCGCAGGACCGATACGACGAGCTCGCACTCAAGGACCAACTCACGCGCGACTCGGAAGAGGCGCTGCAAAAGGAACTCCGCGAACAAGAGGAGCGTCGCCACGAGCTCAAGCGCAACCAGTCGGAGCTGCTCAAGCTCCAGGAAGAGCGCCGTGTGGCCGAGGAACAGAAGAAGCAGAGCGAGTACCTCGAGCTCAAGCGCATGCAACTCGCCGAGAAGCAGCACAAGGAACGCGTCGCGCAGTTTGCGAGCGCGCAGCCGTCGACCAACCATCGTCGAAAGACGGCGCAGTGGTACTTTGACGCATGAGTCCTTTCTCCCGAAATGACAGCAAGCCTTGTAGAAGAACAGTGGCCCATTCATATATGGATCCATACCCACCACCTCCCGCACGTGTCCCTTGTTCCTTTGCCTTGCCTTCTTCACGCCGTGGCCGTCGGTGGCTCGGGCTGCTCGCTCTCGGCCTCGGCAAGCCAGTCGACGGCGGCGACACTGCTGCGCGGCTCACTGTCGCCGTCCAGGCGGATCAGCTTGTTGCACTCCTTGGCGAGCTCACCGAGTCCGAGCCGGCCTTTGCGTTCAATAAACTTGGCGACCTTGTCCATCTCGTCCTCGGTAATGTAGATAAACTTGCCGCGGTCGTCGATAATGCCCGTGAGCCGGTTCGCCTGCTGGAGCGACTCGACGCGCTGGATCGCGTCCTGCGTCGGCAGATTGAACGCCGCGCCGAGATCTTCGAGCAGCACGACCTTGCGCGACTAGATAATCCAGATTTTATCACACCACGGGTAACGGTCGAGAGAAAAAGGCAGCCTTCTCGGAAAAACCATACCTTGATATAGTCGATAAACTGCTCGAGCAGTCTCTGGGACTCTTCGCTGTCGGCGTCGGTCTTTGCGCCTTCTTCTTCGACCGTGATCAGCGTCTTCCACTGGTCAAACTCGTCTTGCTCGGCCTTGGCCTTGGCTTCCGCAAGGCGGCGCGCAGCGTCCTCTCGCTCCTGCTCGGCGCGGGCTTCTTCCTCGCGCTTCTTTTGGTACAGCTCGTCCTTGGCGTCCTGCTTCTTGCGCTGCTCCTCGCGGCGCTGCTCGTCAAACTACAGCGCGTACACCAACGAGAGTGAACCTTCTCGCTTTCGGTCTCTCCAACCATAGTGGAGGATAAACAGTGGGTACCTGACGCAGCTCCTCTCGCTCGCGGCGCTTGAGTTCTTTTTGCAATTCCTTCTTGGTCATCGCACGCCTATGATCAAGAAAGAAGAGAAATCCCAGCGTTAGCCCTTCCAAGCAGCAGGATCGATACCCATAATCAGCAGATTCACGGACGGCTCGACGAGTTCTCGCTCTTCCTCTCCGCCTTCATCCGCGCCTGCGGGTGCCGCTGGCTGGTCTGGAACGTCCCGAGCGGCAGGGGCATCGTCGCGATTGTTCTTCTTCTCCTTGCGCTTGCGCAGCGCCGCGAGCCCACCGCCTGCAGCTCGACGCCCACCGGCCTTGAGCACTTCGGCGTTCTCTTGGTTCTCGGCGGGGCCAGCGTCCGCGACCTTCTACATTGACAGACGAACAACAGAGCTTAGTGGGTGGCACACTCTACAGAAGCCTCGAGGGCGATCTAAAGCCGGAAAGGCCGCATACTTGTCCACGGAAATAGCCCGCGAAGAAGAGAATCGCAAACACAATGGCGCTGAGCCCGCAGAGCGACACGGCGAGCAGCACAGCGTCCGACGGCATCCTGTCTCTCGCTCCTCCGTCGTCCTTCCCTTGATTGCTCTTCTTCGATGGGCACAATCTCAAAAGAGTGACAATACCGCCAGTGGCAGAACACCCTCGTAAGAGTGACGTGCGGCTGCCCTGTCACAGCTTTCGTCCCACCGTTACGAGCGCGTCACCCAAACGTCAGCCCGTCAAGCCCTTGACGCAAGGGGTGTGATGTGGCATCATTAGATGATAGATGCAGTTTCGATTATTGGGAAATAGATGCTTCTTTTTCATGCTGGACGTAGCCACGTGTGTGGACAACGCTATTGCCAACAGCGGATGCTTCGTACAGAGAGAGAGAGAGAGCGATACCTTGAGGTTACGTGGAATAGGGCCAGCACTACTGGCACCATTGTGCTGGCAGCACACTGTCGACAGCGACGCAAGCGAAGGAGCTGCGCGTCGCTTTGCTCCCACCAACGTGGGAGCTCGAGATTGCACCCCATTGTTGGACGCTCGCGCCGAATCGATCGGCAATGGCAGTCGCTGGAATGTACCGGTATTCGGACCTCTGCATCTCGTGTCCAACAGAACAGTGCCAACTACGGTAGGGTCAAGCGTGAAGAGGCTGCCAGTTTGCACTTGCTCAATTGTGCTGCACCATTGCGCACATACAGTAGCGGTACAGTAGCAACTGGCGCGAAGCAGACCACTACGTGGCGACTGAACGACATCACCTTTTAGTCAAGGACAAGGCGTTCCACAGAACGGCTGGTGCTGCGTGCACTGTGCCGAGGCTACACTCCCTTCAATGCAGATCCTTTTCAGATGTTCTGCACCGTATCCGCAAGGCGGTCTCGTGCTTTCATGGTTCTCAAGCTGAGACTCCGAAACGCTTTGCTCTCCGGATCCATTCTGATGCGACGGTTCCGGATAGCGCAAGCTTTGATAATTTATACAATTGCACCAAGACGATCTTTAGAGCTCGGTCGCAAAACGAAACAAAGTATTGGGTTGGTTGTCCAGCTCATGGCGCTCCAGTGACACTCCAGTCCAGTTGGTTCTTTGTGCAACAACGCGTTGCCAGCAGTGACTTGTCTGTCGTTGCATAGCCCACAAAGCAGTCACACACACGCTCACACTAGACCCCACCCATCCTCACGACACCAATCGTGTGTTTTCCTCTAAGATCATCGAGGGAAACGCGTCGTCCATGCCCTCGTCACTGCCCACTGTCAAGCCAAGAGACAAGACTGTGTGCAACCTGTACTGTACAGTTTGTAGCGCCTCTTAGCACTGGGTCACTTCATTTTACCTCTTATATGGGATTAATAAAAGAATCATATAATATACAGTTGACTGTGAATTTCGATTCCAAAACATATAAACAGTCAAGGTCAATATATCAGAGTGATTCTTAGAGGCGCTACAAACTGTACACTGTAATACAGACTGCGTCTTGTTTGTCTCTTCCATGATTCACCAGTGGTGAACACTGTTCACCAGTTTGTTGCTGACCCCTAAGAGATATCGCTGTTCAGTGGACAGCGAATTCTCTTAGGGGTCAGCAACAAACTTTGGTTCCCGCAGCGTGTGCATGCAGTGCAAGAAAGGCATCGTCAGTCAGTCGCGCAGCCTGCTGCAGGTGTAGAACAGAACTGGATTGCAGAAGGGTGACGTTGTCTCCATCGTTCAGTTCATGAGAACGTATCTAACAACATTTTATTATTACCAGTGAGTACCGGTGGTAGCGGGTACAGTAAGCTGTCGCCACACAACTCGACAGCTCGCGGCTTACGGAGATGGCCAGGTCTTGATGCTGCAACCACCCCGTTCGTGTGCACGAACGCGGCATAACACGATTTCGTTGACGTGGTCACATTGCTGATCCCCCCATCGTCGAGGAATCTTCAGAATCGCCAATCACCATGTTTTGGGATAACTTAGTCCCACCGACGACGACCTTCTTGCTGAAGACTTTACAGTCAGCCACTGCATAAACTGCCTCATGCGCCATCGCATGAATTGAAAAGGTGACAGCAAATCCCCTTAGCCGCTCTTGTCAAGCGACACCACGGTCAGCACAACGGAGGACATGGTGGCTTCACATCGTGCCGCCGCATTGAGCGCAGTACGGCATCGTGAGCTGGTGGAAAGACTGGATAAAGTCGTCACCTGTGATGATCAATAAGAAATCCTTAAGAAAATATCTGTGGGAGTTGGTTTTTCGCGTGGCCCGAGCAGCCAGACCATGGATTTGCACCAAATTGGTGCAAATCCATGGTCTGGCTGCTTGGGCCACCAAATCGCGTTTCAGTTCATGTGTTGAGAAAGGCTACAATAAAATAAAAATGTATGAGGAACGGATGTTGAAATCAGAGGAATATAGACGGGGCAACACCGGACCGCAAAGAACGCCGAGCGCCTTCCGCTCAGCGGAATGGAGAGTACAGTGTAGCGCCTCCGACAGAGAGTATCGGCCGGAGCACGGTCGGACAGGACCTACCTACAATAACGTTAGCATGCGCTTTCCAGTCGTTGGAGTTTTGAAGGCGAGGTGCTTGCAGCAAGAGCAGCTCGGTGCATGCACTGTAATAGAATCCAGGATTGTGCTTCTGGGCAGCTCAGATATGTGCAGTCTGCTCTGGGGACAAGCAACACGCCAGTTTTTGAGCAGTGTCTCTCTCACATGGAATGTACAGATTTGTAGCACTGCATCACTTCTTATGTACTTGTACAATTGAAACGGCTTGGAATCCGTATCATTAAAATGCCGGTTTAATGATATTTGAAAGATTATAAATCTTTTAACTAAATATATATGGTACGTTATTAGAGGCGCATTGTTCCGTATTGTGGCCGGTGCGAGCTGCTCATAATATGATAGGGGAGACTTGACTTGGAGTGCTCGTCTGTCGTTCTGACATGTGACCAATCGCTCACATGGTGTGAGAAAAAGAAGAGAAGAGAGGTCCAGGCGGCTGTGATTCACGGCCACCTGCTGCTGCTCGCCCTTTTCTCCGCGGCAGTGACATCTCAGTATCCAATAAATTTTGCCTGGAAGAGCGATGGCAATTGGCAGGAATGGTGGAAAGCCTGTGACGCATGTACACTGGTCGATCAGCAGCCAAACCACGAGAGCGTCTGGATACAATTCTGAACTTTAAGGGCCATCGCTAGTTCAGTACATGCGGTCCAAACAGTCATCGCACCTCCCGCTAAAAATTTTTCGTCCCGACGATGAGTGTGAGTGGTACTTGCCCCGTGATTGCCTCCTACTAGGAGTCCTACTGACAGCGCAGCACTGGAACCACAATCCTGCTGCGTACATCGATATTGTTCACTATGTTTTATGTAACAGTGGTCCGTGACATTCCTCACACACATGATTCATGTGTGTGTGAGCTATTGAGCAAAGCACCCTACAGTAATGCTGTGAGTCTCTGCATGCGAACCTGATATCTGCTTTTGGTTTGAGTGGGATTCCCTGTAGTGGTCTCCATCCTGGAGTCCATGGCGGAGACGACATTCAGTTCTGTATCCGCCAGTGGCTTGGATGATCAAGCATTTGGACAGCAGCAACATGTTACCAAAACACTCTGACTAGAGTCAGTGAGCCTTGCCAGCAAGATGCTGAGTCAGTGACTAATACGTACACTGTGGAGCTGTCTGAGATCCAGTCACTATTGTATGACGTGCAATCACCCTAAGCACTGTGGACACCAAATCACGGACTGACCACATGCCCTCTGTCCACTGAAATAAGATGTTGGTCTTTGCAGCTGGCCCCACATTCAGACATCGAGGCTGTGGCGACCGCACCTGTCGCCGAGGACGAAGAATGAGAACAGAAGTGAGCAAACTGAACGGTATTTTCTTTTTTGTCTTTCGCTGTCTCCTCAGATCATGTTCTGTTCGACAGCTTCCTTGACCTCCCAACCTGGCCCAGGTCCTGGGCGGAGTTGCTTCCACCAGCCCTAAAAATGTAAGAAGACAAATACACAAAACCAGTACATCGGGCCTTTCGTGACTCACAGTTCAATGAAACCCTCGGCCCACGTGGCCACAACAAAGTCCGCCCTGCGGAACCAGAACATTTACTGTACTGTACTTAGTTCCAGTCATCCTTGACGGATTCCGCCATTACCCCCGCCCCCACAAATCACGCCCGACGCCGCATTCGCCGCTTTTCCTGCCTCCCTGCCGATCCCCGTGAGCCCACGGCCGTCGCCCTTGATCGTGGGGCAACCGTTTTGACGCCTCGCCGTGTTCCGTAGCGTTCTGATAGGCCGAGCCATCGCGCAACAAACAGCAGTTTGTGTGCTTTTCCCGCACCCTCCATCTCTCCCTCCCTCACGAACGAACAGGCGACTTGCATCACAGTACTTTCTTCCCGGAAGCCAAAGAAGCCCGCGCGCCCATCCCCCCCCTCGCTCACGCCTCACTCACATTACCTCGCCTCCTCTCCCGCACACAAGGCAGGCACTCCAGACAGCAGGAAGCCGCTCCTCTCTCCTCCTCCCGCTCTGGCCTCGTTCCCCGTGCCCGTGTTGGCCATGTCATACTCTTCTTCGAGCCACGGCGCGAGCTCGGCGTTAGGCTCCTCGACCTCCTGCATGTCGTACTCCATGTTCCCGCTCGTCGAAAAGACGTACCGCGTACGGATCACTGAGGACATTGAGCGCGACCTGCGCTTCCTCGGCCAGTCCCGTGTCGATGCGCTCACGAGCGACTTTGACATGACGCTTGTCAAGACCAAGAACAACCTCAAGCTCTACGAACTCGAAGAGAAAGAGTTTTTCACCATGAAGGGCACGACGACCGTGAGCGCGCCCATCGGCGACGTCATGAACATGCTCAAGATGGACTCGACCGCCAAGCTTCGTGAAGTCATGGGCGAGATCTTTGGCGCGCTTTTCCTCGATGGCGTCACACTCTACAAGGCCAAGGACACACCCGCGCGCATGAACGAGTCGCTCTCGGTCAACTGGATGGCGCTCCAGTCGAGCAAGCCCCATTTGCCGCACCGCGACTATGTCTTCTTGCGGTATGGCGACGTCTTTGAAAAGAATGCCGAGAACTCGAGCGTCTATGGCTCGAGCGGCTCGGGTCTGTACGTCGGTGCGTCAATCTGGGAGTCGATTGAGCTCGACGGCACGGCGCCCATGCCCGCGAGCGCCAACGTCGTACGGTTGCGGCTGCGCCGTTGTGGCATTGTCGTCGAAGAACTCAACAACGAAGACAGCCTCAAGATCTCGCTTTATATGTCTGAAGCTCACCCGGGCCGCGCGTCCGTGTCGTCGCTTACTAAGGCCTGGATGACCAAGATTGTGTCATGTGTAACCGAGATCGGCAACGTCATGGTCGCCAAGGCGCTTGCGAACCAGAACATTTTGTCCAAGCAGCAGTTTGTCAAGGACGGTGTCGCGTGCTTTTTGTGCACCAAGGCGTTTTCGCTGCTGCGGCGCAAGCACCACTGCCGCGTCTGCGGCGACGTCGTGTGCAGCAAGTGCTCCGAGGTAAAGAGCCTGCGGCAGGGCGGCGTCAACAAGGAGATCCGCGTGTGCCAGCAGTGCCGCAACACATCGGCTGCGTCCATCCGCAGCTCTGGTTCAGACCAGATGTCGGCCCGCGGTGCTACCCGCTCGGGGCTCACAAACAGCCAAGGCCAAAGTCAAGGCCCGGGCCAGAGCCAGGGCTACACAAAGCCCAGCATCTCGGGCTACTCGCACACGTCGTCGGACGCATCCAACTCGACATACGAAGACGACGTGTACGTCAACTCGAACCGAGGGCAGCCGGTGATCCACGAAAACTCTATTCACAGCTCCATCTCGGAAGCGAACAGCGAGCCCATGCGCGTCAAGACGTACCCGCAGTCGCTCAGCCGCCACGGGTCGCGTGGGCCAAACGACATGATGGCCTCGCGCGGACCGAACGATATGATCATGCTCAGCGAAAACATGTCTACGCCACCGGAAGCGAACGACATGTACTTTTACGATCCATCCAAGAGCGCACGTGCCAAAGACCGTGCCGAGTCAGGCATGTCGTCGATCTCGGATTCATCCGTCAGCGAGTTTAGCATGTACACGGAGACCCACACGAACCACCTCATGATCCCAGGCGTCTCGGAGGAAGAGCTCGCGCAGATGGAGTTGGCTTCGACCATCACAGAAAACACACCGTTTGCGTACGCGCTCAACTACAGCAGCCGTCAGGACTGGCCCAAGGCGCCGATCCCGCAGAATGAACCCGAGCGACTAAAGCGTGTCCGGGAGCTTCACCTCGTAGACCCAGGCCAGCATTTCCAGGAGATGTGCGAGTACGCCGCGGCTGAGACTGGGTGCCAGATCGCGTCCATCTGCTTTGTCGGGGACAAGAGCGGTTTCCTCATGGCCAAGGTCGGCGTCGAGAAGCGTGAGCTGCCGCGAAACGTGCTGTTTGACGCCCACGCGATCATGTCCACCGAGCCGACGATCATCCTCGATGCGAGCGAAGACATTCGGTTCATCAACAACCCGCTCGTGACCGAAGGCCAAGTGCGGTTCTACGCTGGCTTCCCGCTCATCACGGCCGACGGTGCGGTCGTGGGTACATTTAGCGTCGCTGATCCGTTTGCGCGCGAGTGTCTGAATGGCGACAAGTACTTTTTCCTCAAGAACCTCGCGGATGTCGCGATCCGCGGCGTCGAGCAAAACACGCAGACCATGGGCAAGCAGCAGCTCGTGCGGATGGGCGGTGGTGACGAACAGCGCGTGGGCATTCAGGTGCCGCCGCCACCCGACATGAACTACTTGGACGCACACATGACCATGCAGGAGCTGCTGCGCACGGCCTATACGACGCAGTATCAGATCCGCATGCAGCAAACCAACCCTGTGCAACACAAGTAGTAGTTCTTTCTAGTAAATGTAGACCCATCCAACTCCTTATCCCTGAACTTGCTTCTTTCCTCCGCCCCATTATCTGTCTTCTCTGTCACTCACGGCACGACAGGATTGGGCATCATAATGGGGTTTGTTTGGTTTTTCATTTACGATTAGAAACACAGAGCTCGAGCAAGTTCCGCCGACTCTCCTCTCGAGTTCTGGGGTGAGGCCAGCAGCACGACAGTATCCAGTCCTTCCTCTTCTCCTCTCTGTCTAGTGCTTCGTGGGCACGACGTCCCGCATGTCGTCCCAGTCGTCCTCATCGTCGTCCAAGTTGGCGAAAAACTTGTCAAACTGCTCTTCCATGGACGGGATCTGCTTGGTCTCTTTCGCGCGGAGCTTATCGCCGCGTTCGAGTAATGTCAACAAGTGCACTTTCTGCTTCCACAGCATGAGCGTCTCTTCGAGTTCCATGTTGGCCTTCTTGATGAGCATGTCGACGACGCGCGGGTCCTTGACGTCGGCGTGCTGGCGAAACAAAGCCTGGACTGCGAGCCGCGCTTCCGACGGCTCCATGGAAATGTCGTACAGCGTGAGCACGCGCGGCACCTGCTTGGTGATGTAGCGGTAGAGCGTCACGGCCGGGGACGACGTGCGCGTCGCGGCCGCCACCTTCTCGCCCGCCACTCGCAACGCCATTTTCACAGAGGAGGTCTTTGGGGGGCGAGGCCGAGCTTTTTTGCGGTGGTGGTGGATGCTGGGGCCGGAACCCTCAACCTGCAACTACTAGCGTCGAGATTGAGCAACCCGAGCAGGGGTAGTACAGTATATTACCTGAATAAAAGATGTGGTCGATAAACTGAACCCTTGAAAGTGGGTCAAACTTTGACCCTCTTTCAAAGGTCCAGTTAATCCTGTTTTTCGTGGTCTTGTTTGACTCCAAACCAGACCATGTACAGTAGAGCTGCTGTGATTCCCGCCGTATAAAAGAAAAAGACATGGAAATAGTTTGCCTTTTCCTGAAGCAGCTTGCAACACGTCCCGTGATACATGGCGACATGTCGGGCGCTGATCAAGACGATTGAATGGATGCAGTGCGCTGCTTCCTTCTTGTGGAGAGCTCACATGCCCCGGTCGTGACATCCGATACAGTATGTACGTAAAGGAATGGCTACTGATACGTAGTGGAGATGGCTCCAAAACTCCCTTTCGTGCATAAACGGGCGTCCGCACGTTCATCACTGACGCCTGCCCTTGCCACCTCATCAAAGTTAGATGGGTTTGATGATCAAACCCAATGAGGCCATTGGAAATGCGCATGACGAGGTGGCGATAGAGAGAGAGAGAGAGAGAGAGAGAGGGGGGGGG
>JAADVZ010000639.1:0-18494 GCA_023335925.1 Pythium phragmitis | reverse complement strand
CTCGCACTACCGCATGCCGATCTGGCGCAACTATGCGCTCGTGGTCGCTATGATCCTGTTTGTCGCCATTGACCTGTACCTGATCCTGGGCGAGCCAAGCGTCGTGACCGATCTCTTCCACATTGCGAGCAGCACGAACGTTGTGGGGCTGCCCTACATCCCGTTGCCGCACTCGTTCCGCGTCAAGTACCTGTGCGTGATCATTGGCGACGTCGTCGCCGTCACTCTCTTCGAGTACGTCTTTGTGTTGGGCCCCGTGCGCGACTACTTCCGCCGCAAGTACCACGCGGACACGCTGCCCATGCGCAAGTAGACCACGCGCTCTGTATGTAATATGTATTGGCACAGTATCCATTTACAGTCTGTGATGAGTACACCAATGTATTGAACGCTCTCTTTAAAGCAATACCGTGCAATAATAGTTAGCAGTATTTGACGAGCATGCTCGGGAATGCGGAACTTCGCTGCGCTCTTCAAACTCCGTGTGATCATCACTCTTGTTGGATCTGATACCAAGCGATATGATTGGATAATGCAATTTATTATATCATATGATTGGATGAAAATCCACAAATGAGCTTCATGGACGCGTGGTTGAAGAACAGCATGCTGCGACCCATCACCCCATTCTTCAGGCTGCAGAAAACTCGCACATGGACGGAACCAGCCGCTTAGGTCAACTCCCCACCACATTCTATCTCATTCCCTGTCCATGTGGAAGCAGTGGAGCCACACGAAGCTGCCGTGGCGAAGCCACCACCACGATGACGTCAGCGGAGACACAAGACCCAACCGCATGCCGTCGCGCCGCCGGGCGTCCAGCTCCAGAGCGAGTCGCGCATCGTCGCAGGAGCTCGCCAGAGGCGCCTGCTGGCTCGAGGCGCTGCCCGCGGATGTGCTGGCGACTGTGCTCGCGTGTCTCGACCACGCATCGCTCCATGCGTTTGAACTCACGAGTCGGTTCTGCGTCACGACCATGCACTCTTGCGACTTTTGGACGCGCTCAATCGCCAAGCAGCTCGTGTGTTACGACGGCAGCCGTACCGCGGCGCTGTGGAAGCAAATGCACTGCATGAAGCAGCGGCGCGCGGGCTTCTCAAGCGACGCGTTGCTGACAGGCGTGCTGGCGTGCGACTCGCCCAACGACTTTAGCGTGCCGCCGACGTGGCTGCTGTTCAAGTCGCGGTGCTGGTTCTGGATGGAAAAGCTGCTGAACAAGACCACGCCCGACCGCGACGCGGCGCTGCTGTACGTGCGCCAGCTCCACTGCGGCTGCGGCTACCACGTGCCGTGCTTTTGGTCGAGCGGTGGCTCGCGCTCGCGCGACACGCGGTCGTCCATCGACTTTAGCGTGCGCGCGCACTGCTTCTTGACGCAGATCCAGTTTGTGCCGTACCAGGCGTTCTGGCTCGACGGCCACCCGGCGTTTGCGCCGCAGCGCGTGTCCTTCACACTGCTCCACCAGGAGGGCGAGGAGCTCATTGCGTTTTACGAATCGCCCGACGTCGCTGTCACGAACGAGATGACGCTCCACGCCATTGATCTCCCCAAGACCGTCTGGACAGCTCACGCGACGGTTCTGCGTGTGAACCTGATTGGCCGCACGCAGCGCGGACCGCTCGACGAACGCCCGTGGATCGCCAGACAGACGGACCCCGTCAATGATGCGGGGGGAGCGGAAGAGCAAGTGCCATACTACTACTGCTGCCTGAGCTACATCAACGCCGTGGGGTTTGTCGTACAAGACGACTCGACCAAAAAAGGCAGACGCTGGTGGCACCACTAAGAGCAATGCAGCCAAATGTACTCGTGTTGGTCTCATCTCGTGCGAATAACCTGAGGGGCTACGTAAGTGAGACCGTTAGGCGACGTGGAGCATGGGTCCGTTGTCGCCCGTTCCAATCGTGAGTGACTGGCTCTCACGCAGCACGCCGTGCAAATATGCGATCGCACTCTGGACGGCGCGCACCATGTCGCCGCTCTTGGCAAACTGGGCTGCGATCGCCGCCGCGAGTGTGCAGCCCGTGCCGTGCGTGTTGCGCGTCACGAGCTTGCGGTTCGTGATCACGTGGAACTCGTTACGAGCGACGTCCAGCAGCACATCGTGGACGTGGCGATCCCGCGTCTTTAAGTGGCCGCCTTTGACCAGCACGAACGCCGGGCCAAAGGCTGCGAGACCACGGGCGGCTTGCTTCATATCGTCAATCGACTCGATCACGCGGTCGTTTAGCTAGTCGTCACACGCTCCCACGGTCTCAGCATTCCAGTAGAAAGTGCACATACTGTAATGGAGATGCACGACGTACAAGAACCGAGGTCTCGGGGATGTTGGGCGTGATGATGGTCGCGAGCGGGAAGAGTTTCTGGACGAGCGTGGCGTGGGCTGCCGCCTGGAGAAGGCGGTCGCCGCTGGTCGCGACCATGACGGGATCCACAACGAGCGGAAGCCCGCGTGGCGCGAGCAATGTCGCCACCGTCTCGATAATCTCCTGCGTCGCGAGCATGCCCGTCTGTAATATTGAACCCTTTAGTTTAGCTCAGGAAGTCCCCGTAACGAGCGAGCCTGGACGTACGCACCTTGACAACGTCCGCGCCGATATCATCGAGCACGCACGTGATTTGGTCGGCGAGACCGTTCACGGGGACGGCGTGGATCGCGTGGACGCCCCGCGTGTTTTGCACCGTCACGGCCGTGACCGCCGACGTTGAAAACACGCCGAGGTTTGTGCAGGCCTTGAGGTCGGCCTGGATGCCGGCGCCACCGCCACTGTCCGAGCCGGCGATCGTGAGCACGCGCGGCACGCGGCGCGAGTGAAAAGCCTCGGGCTGAGCGTACACTGCGAATGACCCGCGCGCCGCGAGCGTTTGGAGAAACGCGAGCAGCTCCGCCTTGCTCTGCGCACTGACAGCAGCGGAGGACGCCGGCGTCTCGCCAAGCACGGTCACAAACAAACGTACACGGGACGTAGGAGACGGCGACGCCGTGGAGATCTCCAGCGTGAACTGGCGGGTGCCGTGGGATAGAACTGCGACGTCGTACTGGCCTGGCGGGAGCGTCGCAATGGGGTCGAAGTCACTGGTGACGGGGCCGTTCAGTGCTGGGGGATCTTCACACAGACAACAAGACATGGTCGCACACACATAAGTGCAACGTCCCGCTCAGCAGTCCCTCCGCCAGTATTAACTGGATCAGGTTCAAAGGGTAGACTTCTCAGCCATTGTCACGCGGGACAAGAGGGCGCCCCTCGCTGATGTCGGTGGTTAATCCGAGTCCCACACACATACGTATCAACACAGAAAGCACAGAGAGAAGAGAGACCATCAACTGGACCTCTCCCCTCTCTTTTTCTTCCACACACACACAAAGCAACAGCATTGAGAGAGTGCCGTACCTTCCCACGAGGCCTCCGTCATAGGGACGTCGACACGGACGGTCATTGGGAACGCGAGGGTCGTCGACGGGAAGCTACCGGAAGCAAACGCGCGCGCGATCGGAAAGTGCTCTTCAAAGAACCGCAGCTCGAGCTCCATCGCTCGGTTGTACAGCGGCCGCAGCGTCTCGAACGCCACGCCTTCGAATGCCGCCAGCTCGTCCAGATGCTGCTCAGCGTCGCTCGCTGCCGCCTACGTACAACCAGCATTTACGTTACAATCCTGTGTGGATGGTGGCGGGAGGGAACGATAGAGAACAGACCTGGAACGCGTCCAGCGCGTACGAATCAATCCACTTCTGGTACGGATTCGGTTGCTTCGCCGCCACTGCGATCTGCTGGCCGAGAAACGCGTAGAGTCGCATGCACGGCGTCATAGCCGCAAGGATCTCGGCGACCGAGTCACTGCGCTTGGCTGTGGTCAGCAAAAAGTCGACGTACGCTCGCGTCGCCGGCGCAACGCTCAACGTCTCCGTGGCCTTCAACACGTCGATGCCAAACGACTCGAGGAACGCCGTGTGCGTGCGCAGCTCGTGCTCGATGCCGCCCATGCGGCGCACGATCGCGAGCGTATGCGCTGGTGCTGTGGTCTTGGTCGCTGCGAACGCAAACGCCTGGGCAAACGCGTGGAGAAAGTACGCGTCCTGCAGCAAAAAGGCCTCAAAGTCTTGCGGTGCGAGCGAGCCGCGCGCGAGACTCGCGACGAATGGGTGGTAAAGACACTGGAAGGCCTTGCACTGGGCCTGCGTCCACAGGCGCGCGGCCAGCGGCGGTGGCGCTGGCGTGGTCTTCATGGCGTTGAGCTTTTGGGAATTCGTCTCTGGACCACACACAGAGCATTGGCGTGTTTGAACATTGTGCGTCATTGTGATGAGCCAAACAAGTTCCAGTGTTCCAGTGGTGAGCCAAACACGTTCTAGAAATGCCACTATTTCTCCAGTTGAAGTCACTCAAACGAGGTAAGTAGCTCCTGGAAGTCGTGGTTCCAGGGTGGCAATCACGAAACGACGCAGGGAGAATGTCTGAACCCGGCATTGATGCGCCGCCGCCGACGGTGCAGCGCTTCGCGAATGAGCTCCCACCGGAGGATCTGCAGGCTGAGGTACGGAGAGTGAGAGAACCTTCCCCCTCGTGAGACGCTGAGCTACTCGTGTGGCTCCAGTTTGCTCGGTATGGCATCCCGGCGGGGGATATGGTCGCCCGCGTGGGCGCACTCCAGGTCAAATACGACGAAGAGTACGACGCTAGCCGACGCGAATACGAGGAGTATTTGAAGCGGCTCGAGCGTAAGAAGATAAAGCAAGAATACGAGGCCGCCGTGCGCGAGATGAAGCAGCTAGAGGACGCGGCGACGGCTCGAGACGACAAGGCCACCTCGATCGTTCGACAGGTCGCTTGTACCGCACTCACGAACCGTGGCGTTCTGGAGGTACTCACGACTAGACTTGTTTCGCTTGTCAGATTGAGGCAAATGCCGCCCCCAGGCATCTCGTCGTGCGGTCCATCTCGCCGCTCGCGTGCTGTGCGCTTTTGCGGGCGATGCGCACCAACACGAACGTGCTCACGCTGGATCTCTCGAACAATCGCTTGGACGACATCATTGGCGAAGCCGTTGGCAAGATGCTGCTCAAGAACAAGCGCCTGCGCGGACTCAATCTCGGTTCCAATGCCCTTACGCCACAGTCACTCGGCGCAGTGGGCCTCGCTCTCCAGCAGAACGCCGTGCTCACGTCGCTGAGCCTCGAATCGAACCCGATCCTCGCCAGCACGCTGACGACGGCAAGCGCCCACAGCACCACGCAAGCGAGTGCCGCGGGTTCGGCCATGGCGACCTTTGAGGCGTTCATGGTCGCCGTGGCCGTCAACACGTCGCTCACGTCGCTCAACCTCTTCCACACGCAAATGACCTTTGACGTCAGCCGTGCGCTGGCTCGCGCCTTTGAAAACAACACGACACTAATCGCGCTCGAAATCGGCGGCAACTCGATCGCACAAAGCGACGTAGCGATGATCGCGTGCAAGCTCCAGAAGAACCAAGCGCTCCAGGCTGTGGCCCAGGAAAAGCACGCGCGCGTGCGTAGGGAGCTCCTCGACGGCGCCGAGCAGATCCACGTGCAGCAGGTGCGCGACGCCACGCAAAAAGCCAACGCTGCGTGGCACGACGCCAACGCCAAGCGGCGCGCCGAGGAATACGAAAAGCAAGAGTGGGAACGAGCACGCCGTCGGGCCGAAGACGACGTGCGCGTGGCCATGGAGATTGAGGCCCAGCAGAAAAAGTACTTGCAGCAGCTCGAAGAGAAAAACGCCAAGCCCTTCAAGGGCAAAAAGTGATTGGTGTTTCTAGTTGCGTACACTAACTCGGTTTATACAACAACGCGGGGCGGGAGGAGGACTCAGTGGTGCTCCATGGCCGCGGCCGACGGCGTCTCGGCCGGCGCGCTCGGGTTTGTGAGCGAGACGTTGTAGGCCGAGTACTCTTCGTCCGTCTCAGTGAGTTCCTTTTGGATCTCGAGGAACGACGGCATCTCCAGTCGCATGCTGCTGGCGTCGCTCGCGGCCTGGACGTGGAGAATCGCGAGCCCGGCCATGGTGAGCGGCTCCTTGTAGACGTGGATCTGGAACGACTGGTTCTTGTACAGAAAGCACATGCGCTGCTGCTTGATCACAAAGCGCGTGGGGTCTTTGCGGTGGAGCACGGCGTACGTGTACTCGCGCGCACTCAGCACGCGCTTCAAGTGGACACTGAGACAATATATAAACGTCAGTGATCTCGTCACGGCGTGGCAAAGAGCTACATAAGTATACTGCCGTACGTACTTGTCGCCGGTCTGGAGGTACCGCACCGTGGTCATGCCGTACGCCGGGATGCCGCACTGCGAGCGGCACCGCACGAACGAGTAGTCGCGGCTCGTGCCGGCCGTCTCGGGCGTGAGGTAGACCTTTTCAACTTCGAAATCTTCGTGGTGAATCGGAATGTCAAAGGTCCCGCTCGCCGGCAGTGTGAGCCGAAACTTGCGCGACGCGCGCTCAGTCATGGGGATGCCGCACAGCCCGGCCGCCGTGTCCACGAGCCGCTGCATCTTGCCTTCAAATCCAGTCGAGTTGTCTATAGAAAGAGGAGAGTTCCATTCCATTAGACAACTGCCTACTGCGACCTGGGGGCAATAGCTGGTGTTGCGTACCAAAGACGAAGAGCTTGGGGTGGCCGATCCACGCACGACACGTGCGCGCATCCACCTCGCGCGCCTGCTCGACCGACTCGATGCGGATGCCGTTGTTCTCGAGCGTGTAGAACTTCTCGGCGCCGTCGGCCGCTGTGACCAAGTGGAACACGGCAATGTATCGCCTACAGTCTCACGAAAACTCAGTCTCTACTGGAAAACGGCTTTCCCAGTGGCCACACAATACGCACGTGTCCCGCAGCGTGACCGTGTCGATGTTGTGGCGCACCATGAGTTCGTCCCATTGCTCGGGCGTGACGTAGGCCGCGCCGTCCATGAGACCGCGGTCGCACAGCAGCACGCACGGCTTGCCCGTGTCCTGCGCGAGTGAGTGGAACGCGTCCTCCATGTGCATCTGCAGGTTCATGATCTGCCACTGGAAATTGAGAATGTCTTTTTCTTTCAGGTCCAGAAAGAAGGCACCGCCCGTCTGCAGCAGCGTCGACGCCTCGGGCACGACGTACACGCGGAAACCGCGGTCGCTGTGCGACAGTTAACGTACGCGTTAGAATCAAGCAACAGACGCCAAGCCAGTACGGATATCAAACGCGCACCGGAGAAACGTCGAGAGCCGGTCAAGCGACGTGGTCTTGCCGGCGCAGGGGCCGCCCGTGAGCACGAACTTGTAGATGGGCGCGATGTCGCTCTCGCCCGACTGGAGCGCGCTCAGAAGCGGCGGCGACCGCGGCGGCGTGCGCTGTTCGTTGGTACCCATTGCAAACGAGCGAGGGGAGAGTCAGGGGGGCGGAAGTGTCGGGTCTTCTTGTGGCTGACGCCGTGGGGAGGAAGTGATGCCGGTGTGGGAGGCGAGGACAGGACCTCGTCGCCGGCCGCCCACCAGTGCAACAGCGAGATGACACATCGGAGGAGTTGACTGCCGTCCTAAATTAGTGTCCTGAAAGAAGCAGCAACTGTGCAAATGCACTGATGTTACGTGTATAGGTATGTTTTATGTTCCAGAGGCAACCAAAATTCCTCGAAATACTGGCATTAGCCACTTTTTATCAGTACATTGAGAATCTTGTGATGTTCCGGATGGGCAGCACTCATCATTTGTACTGATATAAAGTATTTGCATCACTGCACTTGCTGTCACCTTTGAACCAACATGATCGAAGCAAGTCGTCCCCCACTCCTTGACCACCGATTGAGGCACGCAACGCCCTCTTCCTCTCCGCTTGGATCCTCATTGCTGGAGCGACTCCATAATCCAAGTCGTGGTCCTCGCCCGTTATGATGGCGGCCCCATCTGCGTGAATGCGAATTTAGCATCCAGTGAATGTGGGGGAGGAGACGTTGAGGCTGTCCCATGAATGAATACTGTCAGTCTTCTTCTAGGTACGATTTTAATGCACCTGTCAAAGTGTAGCCATGTCGACAATGATATGTGCAACGGGTGAACTACAGCGCGATGGTGAAGCCATCGTAGGCGCAGAAGATCTCTGGTGCTGAGAGAGTACTGCTGGCCGTAGCGGTGCTGCTCATGGGTGGTGGTAGCGCCGGGTACCGCTGGCTGAAGTGGGTCAGCACGAGCCGAGCCGCGCGCATGCGCCGAGCGACGTCGATCGCCTGGCCCACAGTAGTGTGCTTCTTCTTGTCGGCATCCTCCTCCATCGAATCGTCAAATGTCGCTTCGTGGATTAGCAGTGACGCGTCCATACCAGCGCGGATGAGTTGGTCGCACGGCTTTGTGTCGCCCGAGTAGACCAGCTTCGTGCCGTCGTGGAAACGCAGCACGAGTCCGTAGGCGTCGTGGCAATGCCACACACGCACACTGCGCATGCTCCCGATCCAGTTACTCATGTGCGTCTGGAAATCAGGTGGGCTGTCGTTCATCTCAGCACACGTGAGGAGACGAATTCGGGCTGGTAGGTCTGGGAGCCACGCCTTCACATACTCGAGCACACTGCGTGGAGCGACCACGAAGAGAACCGCCAGATCATCCGACGTGACTCGCAAATACTCGTCCAGCGCTCGAAGCAGTCCGCACTGGTGGTCGGCGTGGTGGTGGGAGATCCAGATGCACTTCAGTCCAGCGACGCGGGAGGCAAGTGCTCGAGAATTCGAGTCAAACTGGCGTTCGAGCTGGCCAAACGCACCTTCGCCGCAATCGATCAGCATTCCTGGCAGTGGCCCGTTCACTGGATCTCGACTCAGTGAAAGGTACATACTGGTACTGGCCCGGAGCTTTGACGGTGCGGCACTGCCCGTGCCGAGAATCGATAATCGCTGGCCTGTAGTGACTTGCTGGGGTTGTCGGATGGACGGTGAAGGAGGTGGGGTCGCTTTATCATCCCCATCAACGCTTTTCTCGGCGATATACTTCCATCCGGTGTGCGAGTAGTCAGCCACGGCCGTGTCTTGCAGCGTATACTTGAGCTTGGCCTGCGCGATATCAGCGGACAGTGCTGTCCCATCCAATCGCTTTCGTATCCTCATCTGAAGAGACTGCTCTGCCCCCAACGATCGTGACGCAAGCAGCTCACGCAGACTGCCCCATCGCAAAGCCTTCTGTAGACTTGCATCCGTCGTCTCGTTTCTCAGATAGTTTCGGGCCGATGCGACAAACGCAAAGCTGAAGACACCTCCGGCCACCGCTGTCAGTGCACGCCCGTCAAACACCAAATGCTCGATCACTGAATCGGATAAGCCGCCTATTGTCTTCATCCAGGCTTGGTATCTACAAGAAACAGAGTATTAAGACTCATGATATAATACCAAGCAAGAGGATGATTGACAAACGCACTTTGGTTCGTGGACCACTTCGGGTGGTGACAAGTGGATGACGAGCACTGGTCGGTGACCGCACTCGCCGGCCAAAAGTTGCCCTGCGAGGGAGTCGATTTGATCGGTGGCCTGGACGTCAACAATCCACACGACTGGGAACGGTGGCGAGCGAAATCTACGAACGTTGCAAACATCAACACCGTGGCCCACACAGACTCGCGAAACAAAGGGAGAGAACTCACTGAAGAATATAGCATAGCGATTCGCTTGGCTGCTGCGGAGAGGTCGACACGGAAGCTCGGGGCAGTTCATCATTGTCGACGAACCGTTCTGGAATGGAGCTTTCCGTCTTGTCTGCTTCTTCATGGTTTTCGACGCTGTGGTCAATCTTCTGCTTCTTGACCGGTGGTTTCTCAGCCTGCGTACTGGCGTCGCCATATTTTGCCAGCAGCATCTTTTTGAGCTGGTCTTCGCGCCCGGCGAATTGGCGTAGGATCTGATCGACACGCCCGACCTTGGCGGGCTCGTACCGCTGATAGAACGCCTCCAACCACTCGCGGTCCAGCGATGCATCCTTGTCGAAACAGCGTTCCTTCGACTCCTCCTCATCTTGACTCTCCGATGAGGAAGAGGAAGATGACGAAGAAGACGCAGAGTCGTTTGCATCGCCGTATTTACTGGCGAGCTGTGCCTTGAGGTCATCCACACGCCCACGATACCGACGGAGAATCGCATCCATGTGTGGGATCTTGCTGTGCAAACCTTTGGTTTCGTAGAAGCGACAAAGCCACAGTCGGTCGGGGTCCTGGTCGCACTGACTTGGCGCAGGCTGGTGGATGGACTCCACAGATGGCTTCTCCTTCAGAGGCGTACATTTTTCACAGATCCAGCACGCTGGTGCAGTAGCAGACCCGAGGGATATGTGCACGGCAATGATACACGCATAGGCGTCTTCAATGGGGTCTCCTGGTGTCCAGCAGCTTCTTGTGATCCCCGAAGTCTGGTCCTCCGCGTCGACACGTGGGGTTGGCTCGACTTCTATGCATTCGATCTTTGGATACTTTCGACGCACAAAGCTCTCCATCGCGGTCAAGCGATCTTTCGTCCCGCTAGGTCCATGGACACGCAAGTGAGCGGCCCCTAGGCCACCCAACGCGAACACAAGTCCGGGGATGCCACTGGCCGACTAGGCAGTCCAAAATAAGTCGTCTTCCGGGTCAGTTCTCCATCGATGTTCAAATTCGAGGAATACGTACGCGCACGTCGAGCCGCGTGAGGAAGATCGAATCGAGTGAGTTCAGCTTGATGCCGTTTTCGCCGCAGAGCCGCTGCGTGCCTTCGCCGCAGTTGAACAGGTACCGCTTGAGCAGTGTCTTGTCGGCGCTGTAGACGCCGTGGCGGTGGACGGCAAACACGACCGAGGGCTCCGTACCATCGCTGCCGATGCCCACAACTTCAGCCGTCACCTGTCGATATACACACACCAATCAGTTGAGCATCGCATGAGACGTCAGACGACCTCCATTCCCCATGCACCGTGATCCGCCCAGCCATCTTGGCTTTTTGCGGACGAACGGAAGTCAATTCGTACCTAGAAGATCATCTACAGTGATCAAATGGCTACACTCGAATGGCTCCGTTAAGAATCTTGGAGCGACGTGGACACTCGGGGCAGGCGACCATCGCCGTGTGAGGGTATTTACATAAACGTATCGAGGGCTTCTGATCTTACAAAAGCCTGTAAATGGGACTGGATACTACCGGTACTCTGTGCGTCGATGCCAAAATACCCCAGATCGATCTTACCGATAACTCTACCCCCTGGGCGGAGCTGGTGACTACGCCACCCAGTGCATCTCCTTCTGCTTGTCCTCTTCTATCCCAACATTAAGGTCACCATGAGCCGAACAACAGAGGAAGCGGCGTCGCGCGCGTTCCTGGAGAAGCTGCTCGGCAACGTTAAGGACGAGGCAAGTCGCCAGGAGGTCCAGTACATGGTCGAAGAGCTCTTCCCCGTTTTGATCCCAGGTGCCGTTTCGGATAGAAGCTATTTTACAGTCCATGTACCGAGGGGTCCTTCTGACGACTCTCATGCGTGCTGGGTGATTCCAAAGGCATCGTCAATTTGCTCAAGGCCCGACTGGAAATCCAGCGCCAGCGGGAAGACGAGGAAGACGAGACGACGCTTCCCATCCAACCGCTTGACCATCTCGCGCGGTTCCTGATGCGCCATAATCCACGCCACACTGAGCCCGTACGTACCAGACAGTAGAGTAGTAGTAGTAGTGCGTTTTTCTTGAGCCGCGCATGGATGTGAGGAAAATGGAACGGAAGGGAGACGTGCGACACGGTTTCGACGGGATTCCTTTGGACTGACGATGCGGCGTTGGGTGGGCAGACCTCGGAGACGGCGCAAATGAAGGCGCTTGCGCGGAAGCTCTTGCGCAAGTGACCCACCTGATTCCGTGACGGTTCCGTACAGTATTCTACGGTAGAATATCTCTTGGGAAGCCACTACCGCATAAAGATGCACCCATGCCTATGGTTCAATCAAATCCATCCACCTGTCTTTTCACCATGCTTCCTTCTCTTCCATCCCATCTCCTCATTTCTCTTCCGCGTCGGCGTGCTTGTCTATGGCGAAGGCGAGCGCGACATGACTGGTGACGGCGATTGCTGCGGTGTAGCGGCTGAGTCCACAGACGCCGTCTCGTTGCCGTCATCATCATCGTCGTCGTCATCGTCACTCGAGCCCGACGACGATGAAGCGCCGTCTTCTTCTGCGCTGGCAGCGGAGACGGATGCATCAGGCGATGGCTGAGCGACCGGGATGCGCTCCGACACTGGTTCTTGCTTGAAAGAAGCAGTAGGCATTGCCATGTTTCCATCCTGAGTAGTCGGCACTGACGGCGGCTGCTGACGCGCTGGAGACTCGTCGCGACCGAGTGCGAGCACGGGGTCCATGGCGAGGTTGTCCATGGCGAGGTTGTCCGAGTCCAGAAACGGCAAGTCGTCCAGCGCTCGCTCGAGCTGCTCCTCTGAGGCCACGCCATCAGAAAACACCATCGAATCGCTCGACATACCCAGCACCGACCCGGAGCTCGCCGCGTTGGGCATGGCCGCAGGGGGCGCGGCCGGGGCTGACGCGGCTGGGGCATTCGACACGGACGGTTCCACCTTGGGAACGATTGCCACTGGAGGTGCCGCTGTGGCAGTGGGAGCTGGAGCAGCCTGGCCAGATGGCACGATGCCAAGCCCAGCCGTAGCCCGAGTAGATTGCTGAAAGCGAGTGAGGTAACAGAAGAGTAATCAATACGTTTCTCAGTGATGATGAAGATAATGATGCGGTCAACATGAGACTACATGGGGAACGTACGCGAACCGCTGGCATCTCGACGAGCAGCTCCAAGGGTGCGTCCAAGTGCTGTCGCACACTACGCGTCATGCGACTCATTTCCGCCACTGGCCGCTTGCGTCCTATGCACCACACACATTTGAGCGACGAGGGAGATTCATCAGCACGACAGGCTCTCGCCATACCCTTTGTCTTCTTGAAACCGCCTCGCTGCAGCGCCTCGGTTGGATGCTCTTGTTCTGTGCATACACAGGTTCATAAGCAGCGTCAGCGCTAGTTGCTTTCGCTACGTAGCTCTTCGTTTTCAAAACAGGGACACACACCGGGCACCCATTTGACGATGGTGATGTGGCCCACAGTCTTGATCTGCTTGCTCCACTTGCGCACGCGGATCTCCGAGATGGGCACGCTCGGTCCTTCGTCCACTACACCAGAGGCGGCGGCTGCCTGCGAGCGGCGCGACGTGCGCAGCGACATTCTTGAGCGAGACTGCCAAGCCCAAGGCGACCGGTACGTACTTAGACCATCAGCGACGGTACTATGTATCGCTAAGTTCGGATGCTCCAAATTCTGGTCAGTTTCATCACTTGAGCGAACTTAGTGCACATCATTTTGTGTAAAGCCAGTCCATGGTGTAATCTGGTTTGAACGAGATCCGTTTCGATTCAACCAACCTTAGTGATGAGCTCCTTGATGATAAAGGTGTCGCAGGCACTGGAATGCTGGAATGGTTTGATGATGTCAGGGATAATATATGTGGGGAGTTAAATATGAGCCACCTCACTTTGGGGGCTTGACTCTACATCTAGAGGGCGACTACGTTACGGTCGAAAAAAAATATACACTTGGTGTCCATCATAACGGCGGACGTCGGGACGAGGAGGAGAGAACGTCGCGGGCTGCCCAGACTTGGCACACATGCTGATCTTCCCACGCCAATACAAATACAGTTGGCAGCGCGCGTTCTTGGTCTTGTTCCTCCGGAGGTCGACGTCAATTCACTTTCGTTCCATTGTACAAGTGGAGGGGGCGAGGAGTGCACGAGGTCTTGCGTAGGTTGAGACTCGGAGCGAGAAGCTACGCCAGGATCATGCGTTGGTGTTCTGCGAGCAAATCCGCCAAGCGGAAGAGCTGGTGGAGGCGCGGACGCACATCTTCGGCTTCACGCAGGCTCATCAACACCTTGGTCAGCGAATCGAGCGTTCGGTCGTTGGCATCGTCGTAAAAGCTGGGCACCGGGATGCCGTTGCTTGGTTGCATGAGAAAGGAGACCGGGTTGTTGTCAACGAGAATGACACGCGACAAGTCGTTGCGTACTACTCGCAGATCCTTGAGAAACATGCCCTTGCGCATCTGGCACGACTCGCGGAAAAAGCGGCCGGCAAAGAGGTTGCCCTTGGGGTCGAGCTCATCGAGAATCGGCTTGCCGTAGGCCTCGAGGCCAGCAGTGAAGACGTAGAGATCAAAGTGCTTGGCAGCCTCTTCGAGGAAGCGGTCGAGACCCGGACGCTTGTACACGATGGCGCGCTCGCCGTCTTCCATCTCAATCTCAAACGTGTCGTCAAAGTCGTTCGCGAGCTGCTCCGGTCGGAACTCGGCTTGGCGGCACTCGACCATCTCGTTATAGAACTTGCTGTGGACAAGGCATTCGTCCATGTCGAGCACAAGCGCGATGCGCTCATCGCGGACGGCCGCCGGGGTCGCGAGCCGCACTTGCGCTTGCAGCTTGGCGGCCGAGACATCCTCAACGAGGTGCGAGCGCGAGACGTGAGCTTCGACGGGGTACTGCGCGACGGTGGCACTCATCTTGAGACGTTGGCGGATGATTCCGGACTGAGGTTGTTTGGGCGGATTGGAATGGAGAGGGAGTTTGGAGACTCGCCTGGTGGACTCTTGAGTGGGAGAAGAGCCAGGTGACAGAACGCTGAGCAGAACGCTTCGCACTGGGAGGAGCAACACGAGAAGGAGATGGGTCGTGGGTGGAACTTCAAGGCAAAAGGTGTGTGCTGACTTCCCCGTGGACGGTGATGCCAGCAAAGGAGCAAATTCAACAATGAGATCTCGATCAGCTCAGCCCCAACAGCCCGAGGCACCAGTGACACAAGGCGCTTCCAGGAGAGAGCAATAGCCACAGGGGTGTTAGAACAGTTCACAAGGGGTGTTGAACATGGGACGCGCAGGGGAGGGGAGGAGGAGCCGAAAGGGATCTCAAGACTCGTGAGCTGCCCGTCCGCCTTTTTCTCCGAACGAGAGCTCGTGCACAAAAAACCCTATAAAACCTCAAAACCACGCCAGACGAAACACTTTCAACCTCGTTTCATTTTCCTTCTTCCACACAGCTGGCGTTTGTCTCCGTACCGTACAAGAACTACCGTAAAATCTCTCCTGAGCTTTTGCCGTGTTTTAGGAATACAAAACAGTTTGGGACCAGGCTTTCATTTTTCTCACGGTTCTTTTGTTTGGGAGCTGGATGGGACGAGGGGATCGATAGATCTCGAAAAGGATCCAAATTGGCTGTTAAAATATACTGGGAGGAGATCGTGCCCCATCTGCCCATATTCAAACCCAGCTTTCATTATCGACATGATGGCTGCGCACTTGAAGTCCAGCAGCTCTCCAGGGTCGTTGCCGAAACGGCCACGAGATACTATGGAGAAACTAAAGTCTCAGCTGTAACTGCTCGTAAAGGTGCCCAAGCCTTCCTAAGCAGTAATTTTATACAGTAGATATATTTTCTTTTGGATCTACACATAGCAAACGGTACGGTAAAGCCAAACGCCCTTTGCTGTGCAAATGGACCTGACTCTGCATGATCCTGTTCCATGCGCGTGGCTTTGCGGTCGTTAAAGAGAAGCGCTCGCGCATTTCTATAGGACATGCCTCCGGATGCCTCCTGCCGAACGGCGTGCGTGGCTCGCTCACATTGCAACAGTACTGTACGGGTATGTATACACTGGATGGCAGACGGATGCGGACCCATGCAACCTTTCAAGCTCACCTTTGGAGCGACAGGAGTCGCAGAGTTCATGGCAAATGGACGACCTGTTTGCAGGAGAGAAAAGGGGAAGCCTGGCGGATAAAGGGATAGGGTAGGTGTGGGGTCTGATGATGAAGTGCGGATTCCCTTTTCTTTCGAAATCTGCAACGGTTTTCGCCTTGGCTCCATTAAAATGCTCCCTCCAGCGGCTGGAGGGAGCTATAAGCTGGAGTCCAGCCCTCCATGAACAGATGAGGAGCCTTTTTCAGTTTGATCCCACCAAAAATAGAATTGTGGTTTGAAAGCACTGGAACCTAGAGCCACATTTTAGTTTTATTTGCAGTGCAACCCAGTGGACTATGCCCTGACTTTAGTGATCGAGCTCTCCGATTGGCCAGTTGAATGAAAATAGAGCAACCTAACGTTACACCCCTCAGCTGTGTTTTCTTTTCCTGCGGTTGGTGGGTTGGGCCACGTTGCACTCTCCAATGTACAGTAGAGAATCCAACCAATCAGCGACACCGCTCACTAAATTGTTGCAGTTCTCAATCGAATTTCAGTTGACCCGTCTCTGGCTCCTGTGACCTTTCAAGATGCAAACCGACAAGACTCCGAACCAAACCAAACCAAACTGCGTCTTTTCGAAGTTTTCTATGGTGGAGTCCAGCAGCTCCAAACTGGAGTCCAGATCGAATCTGAAGCTTTTGTGGATCGGCTTGTTGGAAGCGCCAACAGCTCCTCTAGCACCTTCGCAGTTGATACTCTGACGACAGCGGCAGCGTGGGGCCGCCAGCTGCTGGACCATCGCCACGCATATCTGTCTTATGAACCCTTGCCAATCTGATCGCAGATGTTCTTGTCTACAGTATGCGATACGGTACAGTGTCACTGACACCGTAGTAGCAATCAGCAAGGACAGACACTTGCTGTATCCAACAGCATTCAAATCGTGTTGGGCGTGCATGCTGCGTTGGAACAGGCTGATCACATCGTGGCGAGGGCCCAGACATATGCAAACCACGGCAGGCCGCCACACATTTAGCGATTCTTTATCATCAAGGCTGGCGCGTGGAGACCATGCTTGCTGCTGATGGAGAAACCCTGTACTGTACGCAGATGACGTTCGTTGGTCTTGAGCCGTCGTAGCCCACAGTGCGCAGAGGGAAGGTTTGGTTCCCGTATTGCTGTTTACTCACTCATCTGTGCTCCTGCAGCGTGTAGTCTCGTCGCTATTACGTACACTGTACCGTAGGTGCCAAACGCAATTGCGGTTGACTCGAGCGCTCAATCTTCAGTAAAAGAGCTGGACAGTTCAGGTGTACTGGATGAATGGACCTGTCAGCATGAATAAACGAACACAGCCGCAACGGAGCGTCAACGGAACTGATGACCGGCGGGCACACACAAAGAGAGAGGACAGCGCAAGGTATGTCCCAAGCCGGGACTCCCCACCAGCGTGTGGCATGCTGGAAGCGAGAACTTACAGTAACTTAATCCCACTGATATTTAACCTTTGCAAAGGTTCTCCTGCTGTACTACAGTTGTAGAACCGTTGCCAATACAGTATACAGTCTGTCAGCACAGGTCCTGCAGTGACAGAGTCAGACTGACACTTACAGTGCACATCCCCGTACGTTACCAACCGCAAGTGACGAGCGAGAGGACTGTCATTCTTTGGAGTTCTGTCCACGTTGTTCCGGGGGAGTGATAGAGAGAACAGGGATAAAGACGATGCGATTCTCGACGGCTCTTCAAGGTTGACTCTGCACATCACGCTGACGTTGCCACTGTGGCTTCCGGTTAATGGCTTACCAGCTCAGTTCAGTGGAGCAGTCAAACTGCAAGGGCCAACGCTCAGTGTAATTCGCACATATTTCGTAGTAAAACCAAACTTGGTTGAAGTTCGCAAAGCTGCTTCAATGCGAACACAGATTGTCTCACAGCACATCGCGGTTTGCCACGCATCAGACGATGTGACTCTGAGTGTTTGTGCAGCTTCAACATGGACAGTTGGGTCCTCGCTATGAGAACTGTTGGGTCCTCGCTGTGAGATGTAAAAAGGCACGTGAACCACAGATCGCACAGGTGTTCTGGATAAGCCAGCACACGCCGCATACGACAGCTCGATGCTTGCTTCCTAGCATGCTCACATCCAGGCCACATGGCCTTGAGGTGATCATGTACATATAGATTGCGAGTCTTTGGTGACCATGAACCAATCAAGCCAGACTGGCCGAAACTAAATGATAAGGCTATCAGAATTCGAGTCTCAAGGTATTTTCGCATGGAGAAGAACAGACCAATAGAGCGTGGGTCATAAAGCACCAAAATGTCCTCATTGGAGTTGGCTTCATCACTATGTATACTATCACAGGCATTGGGCGCGGAAAGCCTGCAGACTGCGTTTGCAGGACGTCGCGGTCTTGACAACCATTTTGTTCTAGGCTCGATGATGGAGTACGGCCACAACTGTACGCCCGCTCTTAATTCAACATGTTTCTACGTCTCTTAGTCCTTCACCGAAGATCTCCATGATTGTCGCAAGTATTAATATATACTGCAAGAAGGAAGCCACCGTGAACCCGCCTTGAACCGGGGCAAACCATACGATCAACGAGGCAAATTATAGGATCAGCAATGACACGCCGTGTTCCGTGTCACATGGACGCAGTATCACGTCGTGATCAGCGATGAGAGAATCCTTCATTGAACCTCCAAACAGCCCTAGCGGCTAATTGGCGTGCGACGGCTGCGGCAGCGAGAGCAGGGGGGGGGGGGGGGGG